>CAKAOH010021422.1:0-11888 GCA_916701665.1 Sebastiscus tertius | reverse complement strand
TTATATATATATATGTATATGTGTATATATATCAATTAGTAATTGTAATTTAACAGCAATTAATGACTTACACTTGATTTTCACAAATCTATAAAATATTATAATATATATAATATAATTTCTGTAAATCTTAAGCTTGCCATGTCAGCATCATCACCACTTTCTTGAATTTTTACAGGCAAGATTCCAATTACATTTTTCTCTCTACTCATCTATAGCATGAATTGCATGTCCATTATCAAACAAAAGGAGCCTAGCTATGACTGGAATTCACCTCTGAGATGTGATCCTTGGATGATTAAAGTCCATCTGTGAACCCTGGATGCACAATAATTCTATGGGTTTCAAGAATTTCCTTTTTTAGATATAAAGAGGAAATGAGAGAGAGAGTGAAAGGGGTGATGAATGAGGGTACAAAGAATAAAAGGACGAGATCAAACAGCATCACAGGGAATGAGGAAGTAGAGGGAGAATTTTTAATACAGTCCTGCCTATACCTGCGTGGCTAATTCCCTCACCCGTCTCTTTTCAGCTAAAAGCAGCTCGAACCTGACTGTGTCTTTTCAAGGCGGAGGATGACTTACTCGCACTGACATGGGGAGCAGTAAAATCAGATATGTTAGTTCAACTGATTGCATTACTGCTTAGAGCATACTTTTGCCCAGCTGCTTACATTTCTTTGCAGCATCCTTTCTTCCCACCTGGGGTCATGTTGCAAGAAATATTCTTGAGATCATTGCAATTTATTTATTTATTTATTTTTTGGATAAAAAAGTGTAATTTAATTATAATAGTTTATTATTATTATTATTATTATTATTATTATTATTATTATTATTGTTGTTGTTGTTGTTGTTGTTTTTGTTATTAATAATAAGAATTGTATTATTTAAATTACATTTTTTTTCCTAAAAAAATTGCAATGATTTCAAGACTCTGTCTGCATTATTTTTAATATTATTATTATTTTAATTATTATTATTGATATTTTTTATTGCTATTATTGTTGTTTTTTAATGATAATAATTGTATCATTTAAATTACTTTTTTTATCCGAAAAATAAAAAATTGCAACTATATTAAGACTTTTTCTGCATTATTATTGAAATACTAATATTCTTATTATTGTTGTTTTTAATAATAAAGTTTGTATTATTTAAATCACTTTTTTATCTAAAAAAAATAAAAAAAATTGCAATGATCTCAAGACTGTATTTCTGCATTATTATTTCAAATCATAATAATAATAATAATAATAATAATAATAATAATGACATACTTTATGTGTTTTGATTAGTATTCAAAATATCTATCCACATGAACAGTGACATGCTGACCTCTTGGATTAAAGCTACTGAGAGTTAACAAAGTGTTTAATACCAGTGTTCACTGTCCTCCAGACTGAAGCTCAAGGCCTCTCAATAATGCAGAAGTCCAACGCATCGCTACAAGACTCTGCCACGCAAAGCCCCATGGGATCATGACATGCATTATAGGAAATAAGCTATCCCAATTTGCCCTATCCAAGGTCAACACACTGTTATCATGCAATCTCAAAAATGGGTCGAAATGAGCAATAGCACTTGAGACTTCTGCAGCGTTCCTCCTGCTGCTTGGCGGGATGAGAATCCATTATTTACTTGGGATCGTCTGTAGGCTACAGCACCACATGGGAACTTCCTTTCATGCAATAAATACTGTATGTGCATTCTCACCGCTGCACTTATTCACCGTGGTAGCAGCAGCAGAGGTTGATACAAATGCACTTGAGACTGTGTGTTCTACTCCAGCACCAGGGGCTACGTCTCACATTACCTCGCTAGATATGAGAAGTGCTCTGGGGGGCATAATTTGCTATTTTGCATAATGTCTTAATGTTTTCAGTTTACTAGATTAATATTTTCTACTACAGCACAAGCACAAGAACATCTACAGGTCATTAACAGGAAAAAAAAAGAAAACCCTAATTTAGTTAAATCGAGAATTTCTAAGAATGTTTGTGAACGGCCTACGTGCCAAAATACCACCCTAAGTGCAGTAAGTGCCTGGCAGAGGAGCTACTCCAGTTGTTAAAGTTCTCAACAACATACATCATTTGCTGATATTCTGTCCAAGGTTACAGAAGTGCTTGCGTTTGTGGAAAAATATTTCATGAGGCTCTATCAGGCTGATTGAGCCGAAGCCAAAGCCACAAACACACCTGTGGGCTGCAGGCCAGTGTGGGTGTGCTGCTCATAATGAAGAAGGTACAGAGCAGGGTTTTTTGTTTTTTATAGTTGTGCTTATGTTTTGTGTAGGAACTTAATGACGCAGAATAGAATGGAGTCATGTGTAATGCCCATGACTGATACTCCACTGCCATCAAGTGGAGCTGCAAGAGACTGCATGCAAAGTGTGCACATGGAGACTCCAGCTGAAACAAGTGAATTCTGGGTAAATCAGGCATGGTGTGGAGGGTAAAAGATGCTGTTCGCTCCAATGCATGTTTGGTTGACTAATAGATCTATCAATATACTGTACAAGATCAATAGCATTGGAATTTGAGCATTTTGGAAAGACTTTTCTCTGATGTTACAATTATGAAATAATAAACTTTAATTAACCAAAATCAGGACCACTTGCTTTGAAGATCCATTTTGTACAATCTTCTGTATTTGTGTAAGAACTGACATGCCCTTTCCTTTCCCCAATATCTCCCATCAAGATTCATTTGGATTTAATAGACCAAAGCCGTAAAGGTTAGTAACTTTCACCTGGATTCACCTGACCGGTCCATTTACTCCCCAGCTGCGAAAGTACACCCAATAGAAAATGTTCCGCTATACTCACAGCTGTTGAGCAAAATGGTCCGGCAGTCTGTAAATTAGGACACATCTGGTTTTGGAATATCGCTGACCTCTGAAAATGCACTGAAATTCTCAAGATGAACAACTCTTTTACTGTTTAACTAACTACTGTAAGAAAGGGCCGGGCATTGTCTGCTATAGTGACCAAGAATATTTACATCAACCATCAAATGGCTGCTGTTTTTGCACCCTGCGTTGTCTTGATAAACATCAGGGGAAATAAATCAATTCAGCTGCTTTTCTAAAAGACGAAATCCTGTTTCACAGGAGATCCACAGGTGTCCAAGTAGCATCTTAGGACAGCGATAAGCAAAAGGTCACCTCGAAACCAGACGAGCGGCAGTTAAACACCGTGCTGGATTTCAATTCCCTCAGATAATAACAAGGCAATGCGGGTACAGTTAAGCAAGCACATAATTCTTTTTTATTGAATTTCACAGTTTACATAAAATTGCAAATAGAACACCATGAACGTCTCCCACTCCCTGCTGTCTCTCGGTGATGTTAAACTGGCTCTACTTTATAGAGGAATGGTATGCATGCATATCAAAGTGCACACAATGAACGATCATATAGTTAATACAAGGCACAAAGTGAAATTGAGAAATGAAACGCCTTTGAGTCCTTATGAGAGGTTAAGCAGAAGCAGCACGTCCAGGCCCGAAATGTCTACAACCATATCCAGGTGTGTGTCAAGGGTTGAAACATGATAATTAATTTCATTATTTATTCCTGTACTTGTGTGGAGGGTTTGTTTGGACAGATTGTACCCCACTCAGTCCTTTTTACCTGCTGAAATTCCTTTAAAGGACCATTACAACCCAGAAAATACAGTTTTCACCTGCCAAAAAAATGATTACAGCTCCTACCTTGTGACTAAAAGTTTTTTTCTGACTCAAAATGGTTTGAGTTCATTCATGATGATTATATCGGACAGATTATAGCCCACTTAATACTTTTTACCTGCTGAAATTTCTTTAAAGGACCATTACAACCCATAAAATATAGTTTTCACCTGCCAAAAGCTGATTGCAGCTCCTACCTTGTGACTGAAAGGTTTTTTCTGACTCAAAATAGTTTGATTCCATTCATGATGATTATATCTGACAGACTATAACCCACTCCATCCTTTTTACCTGCTGAAATGTCTTTAAAGGACCATTACAACCGATAAAATACAGTTTTCACCTGCCAAAAATTGATTGCAGCTCCTACCTTGTGACTGGAAGGTTTTATCTGTCTAAGAATGGTTTGATTTCATTCATAGGAACATCTGTACACTATCCCTTATAGAGTATATGATATTTAAAGATGCTTCAGGTTAGACAACACATCCCTTATCCCAGTGATTCTCAACCTTTTCAGCTAGCACCTAGGCATTGTCCAATGTGCTCCAGGCACTGTGGATTTTTGATGCGCTCCGTGACTTTTACACTCCGCCTGACCTGCCAGAAATCCCCCCATCAGAAAATTCATGTGCTGGCACACTTTGACTCTCACAAAGACACCCATTAAAATCTATTCTGAGGCAAATTATATCACTGGTACAGTGTGATGTAATGTAAAATCCAAGTGGCGTAGTATATCAAGTGACCGTTATTGAAATGTACGTGGTATAATAAGTATAAAAAGCAAGATAGTCCACTAAGGGCGGGTGGGTCAAACAAACACAGGACTTTCACACAGGAGACCACTGTTCATATCCCCAAAAGTAAACGTTGACTTTACGCTTGTTATGTAACGCAGTTACGCATGTTACGTAATGCTGTTACGCATGTTACATAGCATTACGCAAGAAAGTCCGCTCATGGTGGTTGTTTTTTCTTTACGTTAGTTACGTTTGTTGCGTTGTTAAAGTTGTTATTTTATTATGTTACGTTATGTTGTTATGTTACATTGTTATGTTAGGTTGTTACGTTACGCTGTTACGTTATGTTGTTGCCTAAACCTAACCAATGGTTTCACAATGGTAACCACGTGGCATTGTGCATCTCTGCAAGCATGATACGAAGCTGATATGAAACATATTTATAAAACATATTTTTGGTTCAGAGAAGTTGACATTCAACGAATCCCATGGTTTGCAGACACGTACAATGCCAACACTTTTTATTTCAGATGGTGTGCCAGGAGGGTAATGGAAATTACTTTATGACCCCTGCATGTAACAAAAATAGTTTTCTAGGACATAGGCCTAATACTACCTGTTCTGACAAATCCCAGTGTCCGTTAGCTGGAGGTGATGCACTGATAGCAAGGTCAGGATGTGGCATTAGGATGTTCAGGATTGTGTCAAAGGAGGAGGCAGGTGTTGGTGGTGTAATGGTGCAGGCCAGGGAATGTGTTGTTTTTTTGGTGAATAAGATGGGTCTTAAGCACTGAGCATAATGTCAATGGCATTGATAAAACAGGGTGCATCCATTCAAGGCCAAAGTAGACCCTTATTTTCATGATAATGTATGTTCAGTAGGATAATGCGCCGTTGTCTCAAGATCTGGAGCATGACAGTGGTGTCAGCTTTCTCAGGTGTCAGTTTCTCAAGTCTTTCCAATCTCCAGGCTTAGCTGGAGGTGACACTTTTGTGATGAGGTGAAAAGTCTGCAGGGAACTGAACGATACTTTTGAAAGAGCGTGCACCAAGGCAAATCCGCTCCAAGTTGTTTGTATTTACAATCAAAATAAAAGTTATAATCACTTATGAAAGGGACTATCCCAACTCGTTCTCAACCCAACTTGTTTTCTCAACGTTCTCAACGCAGCTTTGTCACTTTAGGATTAGGCAATAAAACCAATATAGTTGGGTTTAGGTAAAAAAAACTACATGGTTGGGCTTAAAACTACTATGTTTGTAGAGTGAAAATTTAAATGAAAATGGTTTACTGTTGCCATGGATGGGTTTAGACTGTAGTTAATGTAACACCGGTGCATGTCATACTGGCGCTAAGGGGTGCCTTGTGCGGCGGTATCGAACACCAATGGACGTGACAAATCCTTGGTATTTGACGCCCAAGGAATGGCTATCATAACCATTTTTCTTTCTTGAACTAGCCAAAAATATACTGTAGAATTAAAGAAAGAAAAATGTACTGTATGATCAAAGTGTGTCTCATATCTCCCATATAAGTCTTGGTAATGTTTTTTTAGCTTTCCTTTCCTGAAAAGCATTTGAAAGCATTCATCTCACTGTACTTTACTGAATAAATGTCAGTGGGATTGTATGGCATTAAGGCATGTCTCTCACTAAAATACTCTGTTGGAATGTTGCCGTTTCCAGTACTGAAAAGAGTGAGGGTACGTTATTAAATATGCTGTACGTATACTACATGATCCATCATGCATGCCTATACTTGCAAACGCTTACGCCTCGTGGGAATTTTATTTCATGAACCACATTTGCACATCTTCACTGTTCCACTTACGCACTGTGCAGCATTTATTATGAGATATGAGTAGACGGTACAAATGTAGAAAAGAATACATAATATACCAGCGCACCAAAGGTTACATTCCATAGAAACTCATTAACATATGAAAGATTGTTTCTGGAGTACATTAGTGTTTAATGAGTGTCTCTGTGGATATTACATGCATCCTATATATTTCACTTCACATGTTTAACATCGCAGTTATCGTCATACAATTAACTACAGTTCCTGTGTCTTCAGAGGGTTCGTGTCATATCACTTTTCTTTTAATCATTTTAATATATTTTAGAAGGCAACATCATAGCATTTTATGGAGATCGGAGCTGCCATCTTTCCTTTGTGCTCCACTGGCTTTATTTTTATATGCACATAATATTTCAATTTGAATTTCCCAACACTGACAGCTTTTTGACTTGTGTCAAAAATATTCCATTTGGCTTGACTGCCTCATGACTGACAACACTTTTAGTCTCACTCGAAACCCATTTTGGCAATATTTCAACACCGGGCTCTGTTTGCTCTCTGTGCAAATAAATAAGGAGCTCCTGGTGGAAGGTCACAGACAATATAAGATGGTGATGTGAAAGGGTGGCCCGGGCACGGCGGCATACTTTTCAGATATATTTGATCCGTACAAATTGATTCTAGACAAACACAGATGGGTTGCAGCGGTGTGAGATTTCCCATATTGTGTTTATACCTCCAAAAGCCCTCAACATTTTCCGCAAAAAGTCGTTTAACCTTGCTGTTGCTGATGAATTACTCTTTTAACACTGCGGTACTGTATGCAATGCTTGATGTTTAGAGGTGGGCGACACTGTCGTTAATAGATAGGCCATTGTAGCAGATGGGGTCTGACTTAGGCCCTGCACACAACATGAAGACGATGGCCAACTAGGAAACACTTTATAATAATCATCATTTATAAATGGTAAGTTGATAATTAAACTTAGTTAACAGTTTTTTACTGTTAACAAACAATGAAATGATGATCAATACAGTTTACTTATTATTAGTAAGGCTATAATTTTTGTTATTGTATCATTAGTTTGTGTAATATGAAATAATTTGTTAAATTATGTATTGTATCATAGCTGATAAAAGACGATAACAATTACATGCTGATTACATTAGTAAACCATTCATTAACAGTTTATCGTTGCACACATAATAACGTTTTATATACTACATTAAGTATGTGTTAATGATAAAATGATTTGAAAACCTTTGAGAAATTGTTTGTAAAACATCTATAAACATTACAGAGGTAGATGGACCAGAAACCAATTATTACCCACTGACAAAATATGAACTATTATCTATTCTACAAGGTATTACGATCATAAGTTGCAACTTTATAATGGCCATGATGCAAATAATGTTTATAGATGGTTTACAAACCAATTATTAACCATTAACAAATATCTATCTGTGTAATGTTTATCGATGATTTACAAACAATTATTTTCTTCTTCTTCTATTATTTTCTTTACAAATAATATCTTAATCTTAACATATACTTATATGTAATATATAAAATGTTATAATGTGTACATCAATAAACTGTTAGAATAAATTATAGCATTATTAATAACATTATTATCATTCCATTGTTTGTTAACAGTAAAATAACTATTATCTAGATTTAATTAAGTATCAATTTACCATTTATAAATGATGGTTATTATAACATGTTACTGGGAACTATTGTATCAGATTAAGACGGACTCCCTGGTCCTGCTACAACATCCTGCTGCGATTCTACAACAGCTTAGACCCGGGTGTCCCAGCTGCTGCCCGGACCCATGCTGAGGACTCCCTGGCAAAAGCTAGGAGCAGGACCCGTGGCTGCGCTTTACTTGGCAGCAAGCACGGATCTCTTGCTCCACCACCCCCATGAAGCCAGCTGCAAAATAGATTTAATACTCCAGATCTTGATTTCACTAATAGCTAAGAAAAAGCCACTCAGCTATTGTGGTAAAGCAATAGTGCAAATCTCACCAGTTAATCTTGATTTCCCGGCCCTTATTCAGCTGGAAACGATGTGCTGGCACTCACTGTTTCATTCATAACATGCCATGCACAGATTATATCTGTCAGATTTTAATGATTACCACTAGGCTTTGCATTTTCATGACACAGGATCATATCATAAGATCTTAGATTTTGGATTCCCTAACTTCCTAGGAGACGTTGGTTACATTTCATGTCATGAAAATCAGCTCCCAAAGACTTAAAACTCTCTTGACATGAATAACACATCAAAGTAGATATGTAGCCGTATTACAGTAAATCTCTGTAAATGTAATATTGTCATTGCATACACAGTGATACGGTTATGAGCAGGCATGATCTGATACGTTTCCTTACTGGTGCATTCCAGTGCTGGAAAACACTGTGTGTTGCAATGTCTGAAATTTGGGAATTTAAAAATGGTCACAGGGACTTTCCTTTTGATTTTTACAGATAGAAAAACTTAATATGCCGACCTTGCATTTGACACTTTGCATCATTGTTTCCATGAAAAACTGAAATCACTAACTGAGTCAAAGAAAATTTAAAGAAAGAAAGACAATTACAGTCAGTAGTTGCCAGATCCAAGCCCGAATCTACAGTCAAAAGATAAATAAGTAAAACAAAAACCAGTTCCATAGAAGAGGAGAAGGAGAGGATAATACACACTATACTATGAAATTACACATTAAGGACCATCCATATTAAGGACCATCCATATCATATATTCAAAACAAACAAAAACAACTTTACAGGAGAAGAAGAAGTTGAATAAAACTTGTTGTGGCTCCTGATCCCAACTGCACAGAATCTGATGAATTGCTACAAGTGGTGTCACCTGTCGGCAGTCGAGTTGAATTGTAGGTGCCAGGTTTTGACAAGGAAGAAGTATGCATGGAATAAAAAAGATTTACCGTGCGTTCCAATACCCATACCGTACTATTTAGTATGCCAGAAAAAGATTTAGTATGTCCCAATACATATAGTGTGTCAAATGCAGTATGCCAAAAATACGAAGATGTTCCTATATAGGCATTTTGCAGTATGCAAGCCAGGACGCTTTTCTGGCTGTTTGGACCCACAATCCTCTGCGCAGCGGATATATGAGGATCTAAGGTCAAGGCACAATGTTATGACAAAGTAGTATGTCCCAATTGTATGCATACTTCATGCAACAGTACATACTTTGTAATGGCTGCTGCTGTATGTACTAAAAGTAAAAAGAAAAAGTATGCCATTTTGCCAATCCCCCCATTCAAAACCATAAATACAGAAGGGCAACATCTGTTTGAAATGCATAACTGATTCATGGGACCATAGCTCTTTTAGGACAGTATAAATCTAAGACATATACGGTAAAAAGGCCAGACATATTTAGAACTTTAAAAAAACAGTACTAAAAGAGCTGATGCATAGACATACAGGTTATTTCAAACCAGGTAGAAGGACATAGTACAGTGAGTTACGGACCTATCTTTGTGATGTGCTTATAAAAGTGAGAATTGCCAAAGTACACCTTGACATAATCCACGCACACTGCATTGCTGAATGTATTCAAGCTAGAGATATTCAAATATCAGAACGTTCTTGGAAGCTATTCAATGTGATTTTAAAGAATTTGCCCTCGTGTCAGTAAAAGCCTTAAAGGAAATGCCTTTGGTTAAATGGAGCGAATGTTTTCATTGGAATGTGTGGACATTTTTTTTTTTCTTTTATGATATACAATGGCTATAAAGGTCAGGTCATACTTTCTTTTTCTAATGTTATGCTATTGGAGACATGTTACATAAGACTAAGGAACAGGCATGGGTACAGCCTGTTATCTTTGCTGTTTGTAACAGTGGTTGAAACATTGACTCAATAAATACATGAGATATAATCAACATAAATTCATTTGTAGACGGGTTTATGCTTACTTTAGCAATATTACAACATCCATATTGAAGTAATTATTAATGATCAAAGATGTAACTTTGTAATGTTTTCTTTAAATTGCCTTTACACCTGTTGATGTTTCTGTTTCACAACCCAAAAATACAACTCACTGGATGCTTCTGCAGGACTACCCATTTTGTTTAAAAAGTTAATGTTGAATTGGTAAGAAAAGAGATACAGAAAATGATTGCATTTAGGAACATATAGCAGGTTCTCAGCTAGCGTGACCAGGTGCCCAACTTTACGAGGGACTGCACAGCATATTTATCTCTTGTCCCACATCCCACATTTTGACACAATGTCCCACATTTTCATTGGCTCTAGTTTTCAAAAATAAAAACCACCGCAGGGCTGTGAAGAAAGCAGGGAAGGCTGTCATCGCGGCGCTGTGTTTGCTGTCAAACTGCGCACATGTGGGTCAAGTGCAGGTTAACTTGTCACCGTCTTTTGCGAGTCATCGCAAAGTCACAAGCTATGCAGATTTAGGCAGAATATGATGGAAACTACCACAAAGAAAAGGAAAAAGTAGCTACAACAAAGACTGTGAAACTTCTTATAATTATTCATAAGCTGGTGGAGGTTGATTCTCAGAGTATTTTGTGAGATATGCCAGTTATTTTTCAATTTCACACAGGGGGGAATATGACATGAAGCAACACAGTTCATGTGAGTCTCACAAGAAACGTGCGGATCAAAAGGAGATGTGCCAATCTATGGATGCATTCGGGCAAAGCATAGATATGTTACAAGATAAGGGGCAGAATAGAAATATTTATTATATCAAAATTGTAGGCTACTTCTCAGTCTTGGTAATTTGTCCAATGCAAACAATCTCTTTTGTTTGTTGGGATCTGGTCACCCTATTCTCAGCACCTTTGCTGCTTGTCCTCCCAACATCTCATAGAGTATTAATCACAGACATATCCTTTGCTCTGTTACATAAACACTCCAGTGAGCCTGCCTCTCACAGTAGAGAGGAGTCCTCCCTTCTCTTCCCACAGGAGGGTGCTCCTCCCTCGTCCCTTCTGGCCGTATAGAGAGTCAGCACAAATGATGATGGAGGTCCTGCAGGCTGCTATCTTCACTCAGCCAAGGGTGGTAATGGGGTTACAGTGTGCAATTTTCTGCTCTACCCCTGCAAGCTTACATCAGCCTCCCTCATCATTCCTCTTAAAAGCGGAATCCTAATCGTTCTGCCAGCAGAAATACAGTTTTGGCTTTGAAGATGTTCTTTTTTTCCGCCCCAAAAGAAATAAAGTTTTGGCTTTGAAGATACTATTATTATAACTATATATTTATTTATTTATTTATTTATTTTCCCAGAATGGACTTGAGTCTTAAAAAGTGTCTGAGGCATTTCAGTTTTAAAATTAAAACTCCAAAAGTGTTTCAAGCAGAATATCCAACAAAGTGATTTGCAACAGTGCGTTAAGGTACTTTATATTTTCAGAAACAAATTGCACTAAATATTGAAATAATATATGAACAATTAATTTTCCAATAATAATTTAAATTCATCAATTATGTCTTATCTGTCATTAAGTCAAGTCAAGTAAATTTTATTTGTATAGCCCAAAATCACACCCTCTGTCCTTTACAGTGCAACCATCCCATCGGATAAGGAAAAACTCCCCCCCCCCCCCCAAAAAAAAACCTTTTAACATGTAAA
>CAKAOH010021421.1:0-73252 GCA_916701665.1 Sebastiscus tertius | reverse complement strand
GTCTTGTGAAGTGACGAGCCTCCACAGAGAGAAACGTGAACCGTGACACCGGCACCCGGTGTCTCCCTGCGGGCGCAGGAGGGAGACGGTAACGTTTCTCTCTGGAGGAGCTGCAGCATTTATTTCAGCACAAACGTCCACTGAACATTCACTAGATATTCTCAGAGCTAAACTAACTCTTCTGCAGTGTGGAGTGAGCGCGCGTTCACGTCTAGAGGTGGAGCGAGAACGCGCGCTCTGTCTGAGTGAAGGCGAGCAGGCAGAGGAGACGAGGCTCCCGGCATACGCGAGCGCGCATGTGTGCCGACCCGCTACATTTATACGCTTACAAAGTTACAAACAGTCCCTTTAATTACAGTCTATAAGTATTATTTGCTCAATTTAGGAGATTGTCCTCCCAAGAAAAACATCAGTGTCAGTTGTTTCAGCATGTGCCCCAAAACGCCACTTGTTTACTTTCAAGTGACAAACATACTTGCCAACCTTGAGACATTAAAAAAAGGGAGGATTTGTAAACCAAAGTGGGGGGTCTGAAAAATTTGAGTTACAGAGACTTTGTTTCCTGCATTCTGGTGACTTTCAAAGAGTGAAAATAACAAAAATAATAAGTACACTGCAACAGCATTTTTATGTTAATCGTTTGATTTTACCTTTAACTCCCAGGAAAGAATACAGAATAATTTGCCCCTCTGCTGTGAACTAGTGTGAATCTCTAGCATAAAATAATATTCATCAGTTTTTATTTATTTTTGCTCCTGCTTGAGTATTTCTTTCTCTTAGTTCTCTCTCTTTCTCTCACTCACTGAAGGTCCTTTCAGACACAACGGCACCACTGCGCTCCAAAACCCAGTATTTCTAATGGCTTGTGCCATACCACGACGGCTTTTCGCTGCATTGAGCAAAGCCCAACTTTGGGCGCTGCACGCTGTGGCGAGCGCAGCTTAAACATGAGCTCAAACTGCGCTGTGTCGCGAGCAGAGACTGCTCTCTTCCGCCGGGAAATGACCGTTGGTGTAGCTCTATTGTTGGTGGAAACAGTAGGGATTATACACACTGTTCAGTTCCAGAAACAAGTTAAGATAACGAAAAGGAAAAAAAGTGTGAAAATTTGCCATAAATCGGGAGAAATACGGGAGAATTGTGACCCCGGGAGGAAACTGGGAGAGGGCAATGAAAAACAGGAAGCTCCTGGGGAAAATTGGGATGGTTGACAAGTATGGTGACAAACCCCTCTAGCGGCCGTGCGGATTAAGACTCTTGTCCATTGATAGCAAAGGTGGCGGTAGCATGACTTTGTGATAGAGCCTTGAAGTATGCAGGAGGAGGTCGGGTGGATTAAAACAACAAAAACACTGATCGTCTCCCGTTTCCCTCCAAAAGTCAATGACCAAAAGTCCCCTAACCTTGATTAGTGTCGTTCTGCAGGTCAATTACAACATATTTTGTAGTTTAATTTGGAGGACTTGCTGCAATTTATAGACACTGTCCTACAAAATCTATGTAGCTCAAGGTTTGAGTCGTCCTCATGTCAATGCATTGCTTGATTATTTTAAAGAAAATGTAATTTCTTCTCCACCCATAGGGGAAGCCAACCCTAAGTGCTGGAGGCAAAAGAAGAGCATGATAATTTGTAGTGTCTTTTTTTTTTTTTTTAACAAAGTAACTTAATGTCCTCTAAATGAGAAAAGGAAAAGAAAAGTATGCCGTTCAATTTCTTGTCCCTATTTTGAAATGCAAATATGATCCATTAATGAAATGCTCATCACATACTCCCCCTGGGTCCATTAGTAGAAGTGATGTAACCTGCAGCAATTCTCGCAAATCTGCATAAGACTGACATAATTCATTTGGAATGATTTTTGAATCTTCCCTCTCATTACTGATGTGTTTTGCATTCATTTTTTTTGTTGCTTGTCTCAGCACTCCGCATGTGTGCTAATGTGATGAGCGTAAACCTCGCAGACTCCAGATAAATGTTTTAATTACTACTTTGTGGCAGTGCAGTTTTCTTTTGATCATTTAATTCTGCTGATTAGGTCGGCCTCCCATGGAGCCACATATTAATGCAGTTAGCACAGAAGAAATTACAGCATTGTTTTCATACCGTTTTACAGAGAAATAGCAGTTAATTATGTTGCGGAGAGCAGTTTATCTACAGTGTACTATACATGTAATGCGATTTTCTAACAAGGGCAGTTTTAGATGGTGAGAGTCAGCAGAACTGCGGGACTGCCTGGTGTGTCACCAACAGACAGATGAAGGGCTGGAAATGAGGAACAACTATTTCTCTCATTGTTCGCAGTCAGCCCGGCAGCAGAGCGTCTCATTTAAGCTGTCAGACTGTCAGGATTCACATCAGTCTCAGCCAAACTGCTTTACCAGGCTTACTATTAGTTTGACTTACGCAATTCTGGATGACTCAACGAAATACTTTTAGGTTACACCTCACAACTCAGATAGAAAGTCACAAACTGAGTTAATAAGTAAAGTTGATTTACTTATGAAGGCTTTTGGAAATCCGCTATCAATCACAGCTGAGTTGTAGTTTAAAGTGGGCATAATTTGGTCTGGTTTTACAGAGGAAATAGAAACTTTATTACAGCCAGGCTCAGTGAGACTATAGCGTTCATTGTAAAGAAACCACAATTTTTGATATCTCAGTCTGTGATCTGCAAGAGACAGATGACAAGGCAGAGATTTGTTACTCATTGTCAGAATACAGGATGTCATCTTGAGTAGCTAAGACAGTTTTGTGACTTTGGGCATTTTTAAGTGTCAATCCTAATACCATTTTTTGGGCTTCGAAGCTTCGGTGAGAAATATTCGAAGGTATTCGAAGCTTCGCAACGTGCCTCAAGGCAAAGCAGCGTCACGCAACCCGGGCGCGGCGCAACGCAGCAGGCTGACATGTTCTTCTGTCTGGCTGTCTCCATCTCCCCCGTTTCAGTGTCCGGGACAGTGCCGCTGCCGAACTACTGTACAGTTGTTGTGTGTAGAGGTACGCACCTCACACAACACATACACACAACAAACTGCAATATCCGTCTGAGAACAACTAATAATAACTAATGTTGAATATGAATAATGAATAATGTTGAGGGATTATTCCATATTTTTATACATTATTATTACATATTTATATAAAAACAACTGAAAAAAACTAAGCATTCGAATGCTGATTTGGAGGTCGATTACCATGGCAATGGTTGAAGCTTCGACGCATTCGGGTCAACCCTGGTCAAACCTCTTTTTCTTTCTGGTCATGTCGCTCACCCTTCTTTCTTTAGATACGCTAGTGGCCGTTTGGATTGCTTGGCTCCCAGTGTTGCTGCTTTCAGCGTTGTCAGCGGTCATGCCCGTTCAGAGTGCATGGAGCACAGATAGAGATTCCTTTCTTTATAATTAGATGTGGGACTAGACAGAATGTATACTTGTTTGAGTGTATATGGATTTTCCTGTTTTGACCCCATTTAGTTTGAGTGTCTATCATCATCTCAAAAAAAATACAACAAACAGTAACTGTCTGAAAATAAACTCTTAATGTTTATATCCATTATTATGAAGACAACATAAACAGAAGTTTGATTTCAAGTTGTTTTTGGGTTCAGGTAGTAAGTTTGAATATGGATATTATTGTTATTAAATATTTATTTTAGTGTTGCCTCTAGGTTAGAAAAGTTGCTTAGATTTCAAACAGTCCTATAGTGTATAATGCAGATAAACTAGGGCTGTCTATCGATTAAAATATTTAATCGCATGATTGTCCATAGTTAATAAAAATGAATCGCAAAATGATCGCAGATTTGTCAGTATTTAATACTCTTATCAACATGGGAGTGGACAAATGTGCTTGCTTTATGCAAATGTATATATATATATTCATTATTGGAAATCAATTACCAACACAAAACAATGACAAATATTGTCCAGAAACCCTCACAGGTACTGCATTTAGCATAAATAAATATGCTCAAATCATAACACGGCAAACTGCAGCCCAACAGGCAACAACAGCTGTCAGTGTGTCAGTGTGCTGACTTGACTATGACTTGCCCCAAACTACATGCGATTATCATAAAGTGGGCCTGTCTGTAAATGTCTTGAAAATAGCCATGTCAGTTTTTACTCCCCAAAATTTGGAAGAGTTTGGAGCGTTATTTAGCCTCCTTTGTGAGTGACATACTTGGTACCAATGGATACCTTAGGTTTTTTTAGTTTCATATAATGCTAGTATCTTCACTCTAGCTTTAAAACTGAGTCCGCTACATCATAAAAATCACAAGTTGCGTTAATGGGTTAATGACATTAGGATGTTAAAATGAATTTGCTTTAACGCCTTATTAATGCGTTAACTTTGACAGCCCTAAGATAAACCTTTGTCGGCTGGCACCTCTTTGGTAAAGGGTGAGAAGTTTGTAAAGACACAAACAGACAAGCACAGCTGTTTTCCACTCGACGGTGGCTGTTAGATCCTGCTGACTCTGAGAGAGAGAAAGATCACACTGATCAACAAGTCCACTGACTGTTTGGGACACTTCTACTGCTCTGAACTCTTTTACCTTTTGTTGAAGTGATGGATGGTACTCATCAGTATTCAGCATCTCTGGATCTGCTGTTGTCTCTCTGGGCACTCACTATTTCACTAGAATGGTAAACTGGATGATATACTGCAGACATATGGACTTTCTGTCTCTGCTTTTGTTTCTCTCTCTCCTGTAACCCTACGCCTCAAGCGCAAATCACACCAACCGCATCACAGTGTTGTCATTTGACTCGAATCAATTGATTCTTCATACAAACAGTAGGTACAGTGATGTGGTGATCCAGGGAACAAATGTAATACAATTGCTGCCTTTCTAAAGAGATGATGCCCGGCGATGCTGGAAAATAGCCCAGCGTTTGAACTTACATCGAAAACAATGGCCACAGGTGTTTTGACAAGTGTCATAAGCTGCTTGTGTTTGCTGTCCTTTAGTCTTTCATAGAAAACTGAACTGAAACCGGAACTCCTGGGTATGGTTCCAGATGTAAGAAAATCATATTGACATTTGTAGTTACGCAAATGACATCCATTTGTCCAAAGAAGAATCATAAATAAAAATAAAAAAAACATTTGACATTGTTGTTTATTAAATATTTTTATATATATAGTGGTCTTTAAAGTAGCTCTATGGGATATCCAGAGCATTAATATGGCAGCAAACAAATGTTTGCTATGTAAAGATATAGAGGAGTAATGTCTACCTGAGCAGAGCATGAAGTTTCTCTCCCTCTGTTTGTGTTGTAATCCAAGCTTCTCTGTGCTTTGTTGACATAGCCAGGCCGGCCGTGCATGTTTTTAGTGCATGTTTGTGCATGTGTGCGTGCCCCACTGACTAGCTCACAGCCGCTGCTCTACACGGTACTCATATGGCGGTTACAGCTGATAACGTCGTAGTCGACTGACCGTGCTGTTGCTGAAACGTAGCACCCAACCTCCGGTCCCCCCCAGGTTAACAATGTTATCTCTGTCAGCACTGTTGCAGTTGTTTTCACTGTTAGCGCTGTTAGCACCGTTAGCTGGGAGCCGCCATTGAGAACTGTGCGAAGGCAAAAGAAATGCTGCCAATCTACGCGTCTTTAACGAATACCATTTCCCACAAGCCAGGTTAAACCGGATTAACTGTTAAACTTGAGGCCATTTGAGAGGTTATTAAACTGGAGATGTTGACCTTCCTGGTCCAGATGTGGCTGTAAAAATAGCGCACCTCTGTAGCTTTTTTAAAAATTATATCTAAAGCAAAGAAAGAAGCGGAGATAAAACTGATGAAGGAACAGGGGAAAATAGTTTTGATGACATCAAATCTGTGCTGGAAAATCTTCATATTTGTTAAACGATAATATTGAACTGTGATAAAAAATTCTTTGACATATTAGGTTTCTACTTCGGTCAGTATTGCAATTGAATCCCCCTTCTGCTGTCAGTCTCCTTCTGTCAAGAGTTCAGTAAAGAAGCTGTGTCTTCCTTGTAGCTCTGTTTTAGAAAAGCTTCTGAGATCCATATATATGTGTCTGACAAAGCCCCGGCCAGTGGCTGACAGTTCAGCAGCCTTTTACCCTCATTTTCCTCTAAGCTCTCTGTATTTGTGCTTTACCTTTTTTCACAGTCACCTTTCAAATGTCACTACTCCTCTGAGGAAAATCAGCCTTGCCTGTTCAAACACCTCTGCTTCTTCTAACCCAGCTTTTCTTGCCAAGGCCGTGCTCTCATGACACATTATCCCGCTGAGGTTTTTTACAGCGCTCATTTCACCTCTCTACACTAATTCTGCTGTATTTTGCAGTCGGTGCTCTGCTATAATCCACAGCTTGCTCTGTGGCTTTGTCAGCTTCAGGCCTGGCAGGATGGAGATGAAGAAACGGTAGCATTATGAAAGGTGTTAGGATCTGCCAACATCTAAACAGATTGTTTTCTTTAATTAGACATCATTAGATCAAGAGTGAAAACAAATGTAACGGATTAATTTTTGATGCACTGATAGATCCAAGTAGTGAACAGTCAATAGACCCGTTTCATAGCCAACGTCATCAAAAATATGTGCGTGCATGTTGGCAACGGAACGGAAGTGGCGTTTTATTCAGCTAGTACCTAATGATTTAAATAAGGGCTATTCAAGTATTCGTACTGGGAAGTTGATTTACCCTAAAAAAATTATATTTATCCACTGAGTTACAGACGTCTCTTTCCCAATGTAAGTCTATGGGAAAAAGTTTTTTTGGGCCCAATGGCATCACGTGACGGACACGGAAGTTGTAATTCCACCGTTTGGCCACTATGAAAGTTTGCTTCAAAGCCAGACGCTCTTCCTAGTGGCTTGCTTTAAACATTGAATCAAAACTGTTACCAGCTCAAAATGTCTGGTTGTTGCATGTTCGGTTGTCAGAATCGATATTCAAACAGAGGACTCAAGCTCTACAGAATTCCGGCAGGATCACAACCACATGGTCACTTGTTAACCTAAAACACCGGTGGCGTCTATGGCTGCAAGCTATTAAACATGTTGACTGAGGACACGATCAAAAATGCCGTGTCTGTAGCGCCCATTTTAAAACTCAATAAACTCAAAACTCTGAGTCTACGTCATGGTATCTGGCATTCTGTACATGACCACAGATAACGTAGTCGTTAGCATCTTGTATGTTCGTAATTTCTCGCTAGTGTAACGTTATACGCTAGGTTTCTCCACCAAATACATGTATATATCTGGCCACTGAATATTGGGCCTCTTGCTTGTCTTCTACTCACTGACTAATCTGGATCTGAAAAGTCAATTTGTTTAGGTTGCATTCGCTATCCTTGGTGATTATTGCCCTTGCATAGCTTGTCAAGCTATTGCACTCCGCCGTACTTCTGTGGCCAAACTGCGTGCGCACACTTGCGTACGTCATCATTGTTTGCAAACTGTAAAATGGTCCACTGACATTAACAGAACTAGGAAATGTGCTCTTTAGCCCATTTGGAGCACATCACAATTTTGACTCTTTTTCCTTTGTTCATTTTGTTATGAAGGACTTTGAGCTTTGCCATATGTCAACATGTCACCGGTGTCAGACCATGTTCCTTATAACTATAAGCCAATCCAGCTGGCTGGGATGTTTTCAGTAGTTTCCTAATATTACTTTCTTATTTTGAGCTGTGCAGTAGTTTGCTTGGATTTGCATTTTAAGGCATCTTTTTTTGCATCTGAAAACTTAAAAACATTAACCAAAGTTTTGAAAATTGAGAACAGAGAGGACATTCAATTTCACATGTTTGGCACATTAATAACAAACACATCAGTGGTGAGCAGAGGAAGCTTTAGTGGGTTCAAAAGAGATCTTCCAATATATGACGGTGTACTACCACATAAAGCCATGACTTTCCTGTAGATTCCTTTCTGTTTGAAGATGCAGCAAATGACCTGAGCATGAGTGGAAATGCACAGACAAACTCTGAAGTGTCTGCAGAGAGGAGTTAGGTGGATATGACAGGTTATTCAAAACTTGTCAACAGCCTGTGGTTTATAGTCTCAGGTAATGGAAATCCCTCTGTGCTTGAAATGAAGTACAATAATGTTGACAAAGTAATCTCAGCTGAAGCCTTGTTGTCAGTGGAGGGAGACAGGACCTTAGCACTTCTGAATTGTTTATGAATAATTTGAACTGGCTCTCTTCTCAGTGGTGGAAAACAACATCCATTAAAAAAAGAGTTTTAAATTACGCTTACACAGTAATCATGGAAACGAGTGAACATCTGATAATTACTTAATAATCAGGTATTCTGGGGAAATCGCTTCCCCGTGGATACATGACAAATCAAGTCACCACTCCTGTTTCATAACTGCTTTTGTCAGCTGCAGAACAACAGCCCTCAAAGTAGTTTCTTGCTGAAGGACTCAGAGAGCAGGACAGCAGAGTAGATACTGGCTGACCCAGAGATCTTCCATGGACAGGTGGCTTCCTACTTTCTTTTGAGAAGTGCCTCTTACAGTAATAAAGTATAGCAACACATGCAAAGACATGTCCCTTGATAATCCCTAACTATAACACTTAAAGGGACTATTTGTAACTTTCAGAAATGCTTGTTAACAGCGACACCTGTGGCCGTTAAGTCAACGAAAGTCAGCGTCGGGCTCGCGCTTGCTCGCTCTAAATAGACATGAACGAGCATCGCTCAAAACAGTGAGGCGACACACGTCAGCTAAAACCACAATATCACTCTATATTTCACCTGCATGGCAGTAATGTTAGCTGACCAGACAAAGGTCTCTCCATGAATCACTGCTGATCCTAGTGTTGGCAACGTTAACACTAGTTACGAAATGTTATCGTCTCCGACCGGGTGCCGGTCTCTTCCTCCGGCACCCGGTCGGAGACGATAACGTAACTCGCTGCGGAGCCTTGTCACTTCACAAGACACGGGAAACCTCTGTTGGTCTGGAGGAGCTGCAGCAGTTATTTCTGCACAAACATCCACTGTACATTCACTAGATATTCTCAGAGTGACTAACTCTTCTGCAGTGTGTAGTGTGCGCACTTGCACGTGTAGAGGTGGAGCGAGACAGCGAGAACGCGTGCGGTGTGTGAGTGAAGGCAAGCAGGCAGAGGAGGAGATACTCCGGCCACACACGAGCGCGCATATGCGAGCGTGCATGGGATAC
The DNA here is from genome assembly GCA_916701665.1 of Sebastiscus tertius. NCBI lineage: Eukaryota > Metazoa > Chordata > Actinopteri > Perciformes > Sebastidae > Sebastiscus > Sebastiscus tertius. The sequence continues at coordinate 64,073 of CAKAOH010021421.1, read as the reverse complement.
CGACCCGGTAGATTTATATCTGTAAGAAGTTACAAACAGTCCCTTTAGTGATGACTGAATAGATAAAATTTAACATTGGCACACTTGTATCCTTCATTTTGATACTTCCTCTTTGAGACTGTTGCCATATATCACAGTCATATACTTACTGTTCATGGGTCACTAATTCAGAGTTAATTTGTACTCAATTTATAACTCCAATTCCCAGCCTTGACATTTATACACATCAAACTGTATGAGGCATGAAAAGGTCTGCACTGACTTCCCTCTCCCTCTGAAACCAAGTTGTCTTATTCAGGTTCCTGCTCTGTGTGACCCATTATCTGTTTGAGAGCTTCAAGTTTAACCTTCCTCCTTTCCTTCAGTCTGCTTTTCACCATTGTTACAGTGAGCGAACACGCTGTAACATATTCATCCATAGGTTCAATTAAATGATCCATGATTCTAAACTGTCTCTTCTGCTTTGTGATTGGTTCACAGAGGCATGTGACAGCCCACTGGTAGCCAATCTGCCGCTGTCATCATTCAGAAGCTCCTCCCAGCTAACCAGCAGTCATGGGCCGGTCTTTGCTAAGGTCAACAGGAGAGAAGGTGAGGAATCATCCATTGCTATGTCCATTGTCCATCTTAAATATTTTACCCCTTGCAGAGGAAGCACATCTCAAGATGGATTTATTGTTATAAATAATCACTGAGCTCATCGATTGACTGTGATACATACTTTATTTGGTGCAGGACTTTGTTTCAGCCACTCATATTTAAAGCTACACTAGAAAGCTTTACACTTTGGCAAACCTGAGTGTTTTAAAGGTATGAGGGGCTTCATTACCCAGAATTCATTGCTCAGTCTTAATCTAATATAGCAGTAAAATCCTTTTGACATAAATTACAGTGTAGAAGATGTTATGATGTTAAGTCATTGTTGGTGAATCGAGGTTTCCCTGGAGAGAAAGATGTCACTCACTGCAGTTTAATAGATTATTTTCTCTTTGACTGGTCACTTTGTGGGAAGAGTTCATTTGACCGGTCAAACGCACAAAACATGACACATTGAGGCATCGTGATTAGTAAGAATGACACACACCTCCCATCATTTTAGATTGGAATTTATATATATTTTGCAATTTAACTTAAATTACACTCCTCAAGTTGTTTCCTTTCCAGTCTACTCTGTGGTTGAAACCAGCTGTGGAAATACATGTTTTTTATATGAAACTCCATGGCTGCATATGTGTGCTCTCTCTATCTTGTGTGGCCACATGATGTGCCACATTGTAGTTGGCCTTACAGCCACACACACGTTTTTGACATTTGCTTAGGTTGTTTTTTTCCCCTGGATATTGTCCTGATGTAAATTTGTAAATTTGGTGTTCATTTTCTGTGTGTGGTAATGCTCCTTGATTGGGCCTTGCAGGGTTATAAATTGTCAATTGTTGTAACTTGTTGGCTTCCTGACTAGTAAAAAAAGAGTGATATAAAGATTGTGCGATATAAAGAGTGTGCCACAACGTCATAGCTTCACGGCAGTTACATACTAAATCAGAGATAAATTGCCATCAAACACTCAGTAGATTGGATGGATTGAGATGGAGATTTCAGTCCCTGTTTTCATCTCTGTTTGTCTTCTTTGCATTCATTCATTACATCCAACTCACACAGCATAGTCACGCGACAGTAAACGAACATCAGGGTGTCTGTGTTGTTTCTCATGTGTGGGATTGAATTTCAAAGGCTGGCGTGTTTTTTAAATCTGCCATTGTTCTAATTTGCCTAATTTTCACAATCCCTTAGATGTGGTGGAAACACAGATGGCAGATGTGCAAAAGTTTAGTTCCTCTGATTCCATAGTTCTTGGAACTATTTGGTTGAAAAGGGATAAATGTAAGAGGTTCCTGCTAGCTCAAGCTCCATGGTAAACGCTCGTCTCTACCCTTTTCTGTTACAGCTGTGACCTTTTCCATTTTCTCACAGTTGTGTTTCAAAGCATAAACAGTGAGGGGTTTGGGGTGCCAGCCATCCATAAAAAGTTTCGCCTTGTGCAGCTTAAAACTTTATGCACTCGGTCAGTTGTTGACATCAGCCGTCAAGAAGCACCTTCAGGCCAGTGAAATGTTGGGAACTAATGGAGAAAAAGCACCTCGATTGAATCTTCCTCGTTTTTACTGAAATGTGTTCAGTTCTGTTCTGTGAGCTGCAGTGATGCATTTCCCCCTCAGTGCAGGAGGGAATCGTTGCCTCTCTAAAGGACGCAGAGCACCAAACATCAAAGACAAACCTCAGCTGGATTCACACAGTCTGAGAGATACCTCTGTGGAGGCAAGAGAAGGGATAAAGAGAGTGAGGCAGAGATAGACAGATAGACAGATAGAAAGTACAGCCTGGTCTCCTAAAAATCACAGTAGGTTACCATTAGGGGTTTGTATCTTTCCCTCACAAGACGATTCGATACACAGCTGGATACATGGTCTGCGATACGATACGAAACTGATACAGTTAACCATGTAATGATTCAATACGTAAGGGATATTGTACAGCGAGTTGGTCATTGTTGTGAAAGAAACCCCGACAGGGCGATGCCGCACGGAGGGGTGGACCCCAACGCGAAGCGGAGGGGTCTCTCATCGCCCTGAAGGGGATTCTTTCACAACGATGACCCGCTAGCTGTACATTATCCCGCTTATTACATGGCTACTTACTTAAGAAATCAATAATTTGACACAAAAACGGTCTGCCACAGTCCGACATCAGAAGTGTGCCCTTAGCAACGGTCTGCTATACATAGCAACGGTCTTATAAAAAGAAAGAACAGATCGTAGAACGCCGTGATTGACCATCAGAATCGAGTTTTCAACGCAGCCGTGTAATAATGGTTGATATAATACTACTTTGATACGATCCATTCGGCTTTGATCCGATTCAATTTAACTTAATTCATAGTATTCTCATGACGTGTCCTATATTTCCTATACCAATATGGCTCACTGTGGCTCATTGGCCATGGTTGTAATTTATTGCTAGTAACTTGCTTTATTTTCAGCTGTTGTTTGGCTTATATCTGTCATGATGATGTGATGGAATACTATGAATTAGTGACATCATTGACATATGCAGCCAGCCCTGTACGCAACAAACTGAGATGCACTGTGTCTTCTGACACCTTTCTACCAGAACCAGCATTAACTTTTTCAGCAATTTGAGCTACAGTAGCTCTTCTATTGGATCGGAAAACATGGGCCAGCCTTTGCTCCCCACATGCACCAATGAGCCTCTGGTCTGACCCTGTTACGGTTCACCGGTTTTCCTTCCTTGGACAACTTTTGGTAGGTCCTGACCACTGCAGAGCGGGAACATCCCACAAGAGATGCTCTGACCCAGTCGTCTAGTCAGCACTATTCGTCCCTTGTCAAAGTCGCTCACATCCTTACGCTTGCCCATTTCTTCTGCTTCCAACACAAAGATCAAAGTTCAAAATGTTCTGTCTAATATATCCCCCCCACTGCCAAGTGCCATCGTAACGAGATAATCAGTGTTATTCACTTCACCTCTAAGTGGTTTTAATGTTATGGCTGATCGGTGTATATAAAACAACGTCAGCATTCTAGGTCTTCTGGAAACAGTTGATGCAAAGACAAGTGTTATTTCACGACATCCACTGACAATGGCCAAAAACTAGACTGTGAAGAATATGTTGGCACCATAGACTGTGTTGACACCATCTGTACACAGTTAGCTGCTATATTAGTGTAGCAGTGGGACACTAGGCAGCCTAAGCTAATGATGCTAGTTTATTAGCACTTGCTAATGTTTTGCCAAAGAAGGTAGCCAAAACTCTTGTGTGCTACTGTTGAATGTAGCTTAGCCTCCCGCATGCAAAACAATCGGCTGACACATTTCAATACCTTTTGTTTATGTGACTCTTCTACCGCAAATTGTCATAGTGGCCAAACGGTGGTACAACAACTTCCATGTCTGTAAATCAGAGGATAATATTTTTTTTTAGGTAAATCAGCTTTCCACTACAAATAGTACTTGAATAGCCCTTATTTAAATCATTAGGTCCTAAAAGTTGACTCATATGATATCTTCACTCTAGCTTTAAAACTGAGCCCGCTACAACCTCCGAAAGATCGGTTGTATTGATGCATTAAAGAAATTAGTGGCGTTAAACCAAATTTGCATTACTTGTTATTATCGCGTTAACTTTGACAGCCCTAGGTTCGAGGGAATGTTTTTTCTCCCGGAGTTCATTTGTATTTGACGTATCACAAATACGTTTAATCAAAGTCAACACGGGACCGGTGTCCATGTGAAACCGAAATTAGTAGTACTTATTGTAACCCAAAACATGATCTTTTACTAAGCCTAACCAGGTAGTTTTATTGCCTAAACTTAAACATAATTGAGAATGCAGGTTTGAAACAGCAAAAGTGGTTAAATCACTATAATGTTCATATGCACGTTTGTAGAAATGTTGATATGAAATGTATTTTTGGCTCAGAAACGTAGAGAGTTAATGTATCCGTGATTTGCAGAAACATACGATGCCAACATTTTATTCTGGCGACTGGGTTGGTTTGAAATGACAGCAGTTACTGCCAACCAATCTGTATGCATTGGAATTATATTAGACTAGTACATCAAAACTCTCCACAGGGCCACCTCCTCTCAAAAGGGATATAAATCAGAGTTGTCATTCACCCACCACAATGAAAATTCAAGAGGGAGTGCGCTACAGGATGTTGTTGTGAGGCTTTGTTAAGGACTATCATGGCTGGTTTTGGAGCTTTTTTCAGAGGGAAAGATTTGCAGATTTCTCCAGAGCTCAGTGGGAGACTGTGTTCCCAGAGTACAGAATCGTCATTGTCTTTTATTACTACTGTAAGAATAATTTGACCAACTTAGAGACAAATTGAAGATAAGCCAGCAGAATGTTATTTTCTGAGTAAGTGCCATTGTGAAGGCTGCACAGTTTTTTCCTGTAAACACATTCCAACACATTGCAGGAAATTGATATGAGAGCGAAATTGTTGTGCTCATTTCTTGGGTCTGTAGGCACCGCTGAAACATAAAGCCAATCATACAGCTGGACCCTTTCCAGCAGCCTGCAGCAGGGGTTCACAAAATAGGGTGCCTTCAGGACGGGGCCAAATGTGCCGCTGGATTTATCATACCATTGTTCATTTATTGTGTATTTTTAATAACATTTCACCACATTAAAAAAATCTGTGACATTTACATTAACTTTGCTTTATATTATGTTTTCAAATGCATCAAATTAGGAGAAAAAAGCAAGAAATAACCAAAACACCCTGTTGAATACTGTGCAGTTATGCCGCAGCAGTGACATGACAACTCATGGTTGCCAGTAGGCCTGCACAATATGAGGACAATCTGCGATGTGCGATATCATTGTTCAATATTGCGATAACGATGTGACTTGCAATAAATTCTTTAAATTCAGAACCGGATTAGAATTGAATATTTTAAATGTTAATAGGCTAAATGTTGTTTCTAGAGCAGCAACAAGCAGTAATGTGTACAACAGCAAAGTCACTATACAAACTCATTAATATCTCACTGGAAACAAATCTAAAATGTCAATAGAATACATAATGTTCCTGAGTGACGTTTATGAAGAATGAAGAACACAAACATCAGTCTGTATCAGTCTTTCCTCCTGTCCTCTGTCCTCCTCCCTCTGCTGATGTGATTCACTGCTGCAGGTAACGTTACCGCTGGTAGAGAGAGGAGGAGCTGCTTTGTCTCAGGCAGCTGATCAGTTTACCAGTAAGATACGTGGCGAACTAAACTAGGCTATATACAGACAGCTTTAGTTTTAGCTTGTGTAGCCGAGGGTTATGTTGCGTCTATACTTTATAAAGGTAATAAATTAATAACACGAAGGCTCCGTAGTCTACACCAAGACTCCTTCATTTCCACTCATATACATAAATATCTATCATTCTCCAGGAACACATGAACACTGTGGTATTGCACGTTCCCAACATCATATATGCGTGTTGTAATGAGGCTCCCTCATCTCTGGTATATATGAAAACAATGACAAGACACTCCTTGTCCACTCCATTGTTTATTTTAGGCTAAATATTTATTTGTAAGTCTACATTGCATCTGTTGGCTTTTATTCTGAGTGATTGAATACGGGCCTTAATTATTTAATTAACTTAAGAGAAATTGTTGAGCATCTGTGTACATATGTACAGTATATGCATGTTATATTGGGGTTTTGGGTTCTTGTAGAGCCATGACATGAAGGGGTGCCATGGTCTAGAAAAAAATAGGAATCACAATCTGACAATATTGGCGTGTCTTTGTGCACAACACTCTGTTTATTTAAATGTGAAATTGCAATAAAAAAATGTTTTGTCCCTAATCTTTAAATAATCATGATAAATAATCGTGATCTGAATATGATCAAAATCATCGTGATTATCATTGTGGCCATAATCATGGAGCTCTAATTTGTATGTTGTATGGAGGAACTACAGAAATAGCATCCTCTTGTTTTGCGTCTGATTTTCTTAGCTTGTGAATTTCTCAGGATTCTCCTGTTACTCTTGTTCACCTGGTATTCACCAGGAGAAGCCATCACTGACTCCCTCTCTCTGCTGAACAAGGGGAGGGGAAAGCAAAACTGAAGAGCATAGCCAGTCGAATTGTCTCGTCCATCACAAAGTAGTTATAACAGACTCCAAATATCTCTGTCATAGGCCAAATGGCCAGCTGGGGTGCCGAGGTTACAAAACTCCCACATGCCTCCTTGGCCTTGGCTGCTGCCAGTTAAATCCATCTTGGCTGGTCAGCCCATATGGAGGGCTGGCATTGACAGAAATGTTCACACATGGCGGCCATTTAATTCCACTACGGTGCTGCCTCCACTTCCAGTATTGTGCCCTACTATGGCTGGACACCGAATGGGGCCAACAGCAACGGGAGGAAGCAACGTCCTGCACTGACATTTAATCTTATTACTCCCAGGTGCATAACTATGTGCAAAGTGGACAATTAGTGTGTCATGAAGTTGGGGAGAGGCCAAAGATGGGAGCTTTGACACGAAGCTCAGCAGGGTCGCTCTAACAGATGGCTCTGAGGCCAAGGAGGCATCGAAGCTGATGGTCTCAGCAACAGACTTCATTACGTTCAGGACGTTTTTTTGTCATCAACAAGGGAGAAATATCGTTGATGTAAACTACACTGCTGAAGACTAGTTGAGCACTTTCAATCAAAAGCAGCTTTTGCCAATCTTGACCCGTGTGAGTTTTGTCTGCACTCTGAGCCACAAAGCCAAATTAAACAGAAAAATGATCACACTCAAATTCCACCAGAGTTTATGGGGCAAAACGTTTGAGCACAGTGTTGAGGATATTGTTTGTTATTTAATCAAGAAATAGCAACGTCACATTAACTGATGTTGCTTCTAGATCCCATCAAAAAGAGCTGAAAAAAAGCATTTACAGTATCATATGTGGCACCATGCTCTAGCTGTTTGAATAGTCCACTATTATTAGGCCTGAACTGTGCCATTCCTTAAAATACAAAATAATGAGGCCAGTCTTGCTAAAAATCTCCTTCACAGTCGCAACCTGGTTTTCCCACACTAAAGGTTAATACATTAGCAACAAGTGCTCTTTATACAAGCTGATCAGTCCCAGCGGCAGCTTGCTCTGTGCCAAGACATTTGGAAGTATTTTGTAAAGCGCCAGATGATCGGTGATCCATCTAAATCAGTCAACAATCTAATCTTTGACTGTATTGTTTCTGATATGGAGCTGAAGAAAAGTAAGTGTTGAGGGGCATTCCCTACGGGGTTGATTAGGCTCATCCTAATTGGCTGCATGCTCATGTGCAAATTTCAGTATGCAGAGACGAGTAGCTGAACCCTGCAATGAATCTGACATCAAGTCGGGACCTTAATAGCCTATTGACTGGATGTGAATCTGTTCTTTAAAAGACACAAGTTGTTGGATGTTTATCTCTCCCTAGTTTAGCCCCCCATTTTGCTGCTCTAGTGTTCCTATCTCTCCAAAAGCTTTTAGTCTTTCATTTTGCTTTCCTCCCTCTTTCCACTATCTCCTTTTCTTTTTCTTTTCATCATCTATTCCTGTATTTTCACCCTTTTCTGCCACATCCTGCCCTGCTACTCTCTTGCCGTACTCCTTGTAGAGTCGGGTCTGCTGTAATTGTAATTTTAACTGCCAAGAAAACATTGAGATAACTTCATTCCATCTTATAGCCAAATGTTAATGACAGCATTTAACATTTATAGGCAAATGTTAATGGAAGTATTTAACATCTAAACTGTCTGGGTTTTTCAGTGGGCCATACTGATAATTGCACATTAGAACCACTGTAATTATGCTGAAATAGGCTTGGAACACTTTATCAATCCCTGGTAATCATTTTCTGGAAGTGCTAATTTAGATTTGAAAAGGGGATTTAAACATTAGCAGGAGGCTGTAGGTTGAAATTAACTATGTGAAGGGAACCATAGAATGAGGTATTGATCTTTGTGAGATGTTAATGCGCCACCTCTGCCTCTGCAGGTGCCCATTTAATGCTGCTCTTAAACACCTTATCTGGTTAAATACCAACTCCTCCGCTCAAATCCTCTTAATCTGAGGTTGCCACTCTCTCCATAAATCTAATTATATGGTTAAATATTGTCTGATTCCTTGACAAAATGCAGCTAAAATCCTCTCATCTTTTTATATCGCTAATACATCCCACACTCAATTTAAATCATAGCCAGTTATCACTTCTGTAACGTATGTTTTCCAGATACAGCAAGAGAAGCAGATGTAATAAGGCACCGTGCTTACTTTTGCTTTACACTTTCGCATTGTTTTACAAGTAAAAGTGAATTCATTTTTAACAAAGGGCACATGGGTCTTTTAGAAGACACAAATTCTCTATTTTCCAGTTTTGTCATTTAGCCATGATGACATGTCACTCGTGTGACACCGCCATCAGCTTTTACACATGTACTACTTTTAGAAAAACAACTTTGATGCCTCCCCAACTGCAAACTTCATTGATTTGTTCTCCTTTCTAAACTCCTTGTTAGCTTGAGTCCCATTACTTAGCAATCCTGTTACTTTATTTTCCACCTGCCCACCACATTTTGTTTAAATTCCCCAAAGCCAGCATCTCCAGAGCCCGGTCCTAATTTTACTCTGCTGCAAGACCACCTAAAACTGGGTTCATTGCTGCATCTGTTTTCAAGGTCTTTATAATGGACATTACCTCACACACATGTTCCAGTGGCCTGCCATGTTCAAATCTGCCTCTTTTAGGACTTCTTTTCTGTTTTCATTTGTGGCCTCCCATCTCTGAGAATGTTAATATAGCTGCTTGTTTGCTCTGGTGCTGAGTCATTTTTTATAAATAGCAGCGTATTATCTCCCGGGTTGTCAGAAAAACACCTTAAGCTCCACCTTAAATCCACTGCAACTTTATGACTCTCCAACTCCAATCAGCTTAAAACCCTCTCAAATTCCCCCAAGCCCACACAGACGCATTTCCAAATCTTGACCTGGTAATACCGTCTGTCTATCTGCTTGGCTGTCTGCGTCTTACACCTCTCTTTGAAACTCAATTTGCTCCTGTAATGGCTTGTATCCTTTTCCTCCCATCTGTCCTGTTTTTGTCTCCCTGTCCCCCTTAGTGTTTTCACCTTTCTTCACCCATTACTAGGTGGAACAGCCATGTCAGTTCTAACCAAACATTACTTTTATTCGGCGTACACATTTGCTCTTAGTGAAGCCATTGCACTGACAAGCGTTATGTCAGCCTCTATTTCCCAGTCGACACTAACGCGGTGGAGATTGCAATTAGAACAGAACGGACAGAAATAATACGCCGGGTGTTGTGTTCTTCTTTTACTGTCTTATTAAGAGAGACAAGGGCTGAAGTTGATTCTCCTTGTGGAGACACAAGGAGGGACTAGCTGAGGGTGTGGTGTTACAGAAGCCGGCTGATAGCTTGAGGTGTCTCTCTGTGGTCCAGCCTCCACTACTTACTATGGTTCTCGAGAACAGGATTGGATTGCTTCAGCTATTCAGAAATCCATCACCAAGTTTGTGTGTAAGGCACAACATTATTCGTACCTACAAAAAGTACTGCACTGTAATTCGTATATACCCCATGAAATCAATTTGTATGTAATCCACATAATTGTGAACCAGGAAGTATAAAGATATTTTCCTAAACCTAACCAAGTAGTTTTGTTGCCTAAACCTAACCAAGTTGTTTCCTGTGAAGAAGTTTATTTTGAAAAGACTGCAGTGCAAATTGACAAGTGAGTCACGTCTTGCTGGACATTCGTAAGAAAACACATGAAAAATGAGGAATAACTTTTTGTTAGACATCATACGAACAGTTGTATGAGGATACATTGGTGTTAAGTCCTGTCTAACTTCTTAGTAACTAACTAAATAGGGTAACCCCATTAAAACGTAAGAAATATCTTAGTCAAGACTTTTTAGTAATGAGTAAATCGGTTGCTGGAAGATTTGTAGCTAAAGCTAAATGAACTCTTGATCTGGTGGGCGTATTGTAGCTCACAGCATCATGTAGAACATAGAGGCTTTCACAGCAGCTTCACAGTGTTGCAGAAGTATTTGAACACATAGATATTTAACCCTCACTGAAGAACGAACCATGAAAGCTAATGCAGATTATGTCTGGTATTTCTTGTATACTTTAGTTTATAGCATATGAAACTCTGCAGATGGGTTAACATCTTGAACCTAGGGTTGTTTTTGCTCGTCCTTTACACATAGACTTGGACATAGTCACGGTGACGTCACCCATTGGTTTGTGGACTGCCGTTTTGAAGCCTCGAGTTCGGCATTTTGGCCGTTGCCATCTTGGTTTTTGCTCATCGCCATGTTGTTTTTTGTAACCAGACGTGTCACGAGAGGGTGGAGCTAAGTACAACCGAACGCTGAATAAGACATTTTCAGGTGACCAAAATGTCATGATTAACTTTCATGAACTGAAAACGAACTGTGAAAGGGTTAAAGTTGTAAGACAAAAACACAGACCGCTCCCAGACCGGACAACATCGTGGTAGCGACCTGTCAATCTCAAGGTAGCCACGCCCTAAAGCATCCCCTGCTTTATGGTTTATTTGACTCTAAATGGGACCATACTATACTAAATGAACATCATGCTGTATTGAAGAAGACTTGAAACTAGTGATTGAGACCATAAACTCATGTTTACAATGTTTACTGAGGTAATAAATCAAGTGAGAAGTAGGGTTATATTCTCATAGACTTCTATACAATCAGACTTCTTTTTGCAGCCAGAGGAGTCGCCCCCTGCTGGCTATTAGAGAGAATGCAAGTTTAAGGCACTAAGGCTTCACTTTTCAGACCCGGAGGTTGCCCATTGCCTTTACACCCTTTTTTTACTAGGATGATTACATACTCACTTCATGTTCCAGCCAGGACAGGTTAGGCCACCCAGAAATGCCATCATTTGACATTTAAGTAGCAGGACCATACATGCACACATATGCTATACATACGTGGGTATAAAATGGTTGAAGGGCAAAAGGTAAAAGATTTCCAGTTCCACAAACTTGATCCTGGTGTCAGAATTTGTTCTTGTCTTTAACATAGATTATAGAGTGATATGTTGATCCACAAAGTTCTCAACTAAGATCTGCTCCACATTTAAGATAATCCCAGTGGCATATGGAGGTTTCCCAGTTGGTTCCACGAATGCAGATTCTTATTTTGATTTAAAATGATGTTAGGCACTGCGATGGTGCTCTTATCAAGAGTAAATCAAGGACACTTGTAAAACACTTGTGATCTCTGATGGGCACAAACTGGCTGCTGTGGGATCTGAACTTGTTATCTCTGAGTTTGTGTTCCATCTCCCACTCCACCCGCCCATAAAAAAGTCATAATCCAGTCCTGACACGCGTCCTTGGCCTGTATCCTAACACTGTGCCAGGAGGAAAAATCCAAAATAACATTCCCTTTGATGCTTTCATGCTAGCCCAAATAAAGCCATGTATGATTTGCAGCAATGAACTAATTTTCGAGGACTTGTTTTTGACTTGTTGGAAAACTTAAATTAATGAGAACATGGACACCAAAATGTATCCTCAGTAGATTAGCACATGATTGACCCTTTTAGTAGACAAACTGTTTGTTTTCATTGGCCTCTGGATGAATACATTTTAATAATGAAACGTTGAAACATTCTGCACTCAATACTGCTATTTAGCTAGGTTTATTTTAAAATCGGTTTCTGTTGAGCAACCATGTAATCAAACTTGTATTGATTTTAGCTGCACAGTCTCCCATCGACTGGAAAACAAGAAGGTCACACTCCAAAGCTTGTAGTTAGAGAGACCTAATTAAAAACAGGAAGTGCTTTATCTTTTTTAATTCAAAACTTAAACCTTATTATATGAATCCTATACATACAGGTGGGCAGTGGGCTGCTGTAAAGCAACTCAAGTGTCCTTGAGTTGCTTTACAGCTGCATACGGACTAGATGCGGACAGGAGGAGCCAGGGATCCATATAATAATTGTCTACATATTCTTTAATCAGATAATTCCTGGTTTCAATTACTTATTTTGATGTTGTTGCCAATTTTAGACTATATTATTTAGGAAAATAAAAGACTTATGTTTATGTTGAGACTTTAATTTCATTAAAGGATAAAAAATCAAATAGTTTACGTGACTATCGTTTTCTTTTTCCAGGCGCCACCTGGTAGTAACGTTACTATTGGTAAAACGTGTGTGGCATGTTCAGTTCAGCTCTTTTCTGTCGGAGCAGTTGTGTGTGTGCGCGCGCCCCTTGTAGTTTCAGCAGGTAGATCAGCTGTTCCAGCAGCGGAGCATCGTCATTCCAACCTGACAGAAAACAAATAAAACTCACCAAAACCGTCTTAGTTAGTCTTTCCACTGGTCTCTTCCATTGTTCCAACAATATGTTCAAAATTATCTCTTAATTCATCATGTTAGGCTGAATGGAAAAATGTGGGGGTTATTTGCAGTGATTTTTGAAAAAAGATCTGCTAGCTCCCAGTGGTTATTGAATAGTATTTTTGCTTGAAATGCACATCCCTAGTTGAGACACAACTTTTTACATATGAGAACTTTTGTTGCGTTCCTTATTTTAAATGAGAAAAGATAGAAAAACATGTTTATATTCAGTGTTTCAAGGACATCATGAAAGTCTTTTGCACAAAAATGTAACTGTAATGATGTGCTTTTATAGGCTAAATCACAAATGCATTGCATGCATACTGTAAAAAAAAAAAAAAAAAAAAAAAGACCTGCCTGAGGAAATCACTTACCCATCCAAGAAGTTTCCCTTGGTTATGGGTCTGTTTTTCTGTGAACATAATCCAGGCAGCTAATTAGATTTCTTGCGAAATGTATGCGGCAAAACAATCAGCAGTAGTAGTATATTACCGTTTATGGGATGGCTGTTATCACTGGACATACTCTGACGTGTTTGCATTCAGCTAAAGTGGTTGTATCACGGATATGTACTGTTTGAACAGCTCTTCATGGTTTGGGGTTAAGAGTCTTTTGTTTCAGGACACTTAAATGGTTTATTCTAAGTGTGGAAAGGAGCTTTATTCACACATACTTTCCTCTGGATTGATGACCTTCCAGCCCACTTCTCCAACCTCCGACCACCACCTCTCTTGAGGGTGTTTGGTCTGTTGGTCTTCTGATGTGGTTGACCCCAAAAGTCACGGTGTCCTGACTGGTTTATTCATTGTGGTAATGTGCTAATTTGACTGTCCAGCAGAGCGAACAATGCAATGTTCCTGACCTGTTTTTAACCTCAATTACCTTCCTGAAAGGAGGGAAAAGTTTGGTGTCATTACAGACAACTAGGTGGAGAAAACAAGGAGATTCACTGGATGAGAGCTGACAGGCATGCATAACAGACACTATTGTTTTGGTGATCAAACAAGTGATGCGTGACTAACAAGGTTGGTTTAGTGAATCATTTTCTCCTCACAGATTTCCATGTGTACACTCTGCTCTCCTTCATTTTGGGCTCTTTCTATTTTCTCCTCCAGTTCCTGATGAGGTATCTACCTCTCTCTCTTTCTCTCCATCTCTCTGCAGTCGTGTAGATGTCAGTTTATCTCTCTCTCACTCTCTCTCTCTCTCTCTCTCTTGTCTGTTCTTCACTTCTTTCCTCTCCAATCCAGCTGTAATGAGTAAAGGTCAGCGTGTCTGCTCTCTCCTGTTGTGCTGTCAGTGTTCATGTCTGTTACCGCGGTACTTATTAGCTCTGGCCTTTAGCTGCAGCCCTAACGAGCCGGCAGCACAGCACTCAAACAGCTGGTGGAGGAACAAACACAGAAGCAAGAGGAAAGAACATAACGTCAGACACAGCCAATTCAACCCACATATACTTTCTATCCATAAATCTGATTTTAATAGGTGTAGAAACAAAAAAAAAGTTTTCAGGTAGATAGCAGTGCTTCGCTGTAATACACCAAAATAAATAATGTTAGTATAAAGGTCACAACGACATGAAAAAACACTTAGCAACTTTCAAAGTGACATGATAACCGGTGCAGTTTGGTGAAAACTGTTTCCTTTCCCAAAAACAGTTAAGTTAAGTTCTAGAAGATTCAAGATGTTTATTGTCACGCCGGTTGTACAGGTACAAACGTGTGAAATACTTTTTGCCGGGAAGCTCCATTAAAATAATAAATTATATTACATTTACATTATAATTACATTTACATTACAATTACATTTACATTACAATTATAAAAGGAAATACTTTATACAAGGGCATATTAACAACATATACAGGCATATTAAGAACATATGTATTAAGAATATATACAGTATATACAGTATAGGATATATTTTTGTGAAGAATGTGTCAATTGAACAAGAAACTCTTCTTCATGAGTACATCACAATAATGATAATTCTAGGATTCATTAACTTTGTTTTAAACACTCATTCCTTAAATTATATTTTACATAAACATCCCCTTTCACCTGGAAGTGGAATGCGAAACTACCAACATTTTCAAGTGATTTGGGCTTAAATGCATACGTTTTGGTGCATGTGTAAGTGCATAACGCACATAGATGGGGCGGCTGTGGCTCAGAGGGTAGAGCAGGTCGTCCACCAATCGGGAGGTCGGGGGTTCGATCCCCGGCTGCTCTGGGTCACATGTCGATGTGTCCTTGAGCAAGACACTTAACCCCAAATTGCTCCTGAAAGCATAGCTATCGGTGTGTGAATGAGTATTTCGATTAGATCCTGATGGGCAAAGTTGGCACCTTAGCAGCCTCTGCCATCAGTGTGTGAATGGGTGAATACTGACATGTAATGTAGAGCGCTTTGAGTGGTTGGAAGACTAGAAACGCGCTATATAAATGCAAGTCCATTTACCATTTACCATAGATGCTACGGTCCAACAAGACTAAAACTCCCCTCGAGACTGTAACTCATAACACACCAGAATTGTTTTGAGAGAATTATGACTTTGCAATCGACTATTGGTGTAGGAAAATATTGAAATTATCGAATATTGCAATATTATGTTTTGTGATACTATTGATTCTCAAAAACACTTTTCATTAATAGTTTACATGCAGAGATTAACTCTTAACTTGATTTTATTTGCAAAGAGATGCATACTCTCAGTGTGTACGTGTCCTCTCAAAGTAGTGCTATGATGTTAGATGTTACAGGACTGTGACAAATGCAAATGCAGATCCTGCTGTTCTGATTGCATTAAAAAGTAAACTTTTCTTACTCAGATTTTATGCATATGATGCATATGTTGATGTTTTCTTTATACTGTGACAGTTTTCTTAAAAGTAGATTAAAAAAATTGCAATATTCAGTCGCCTTGCTTACACTATATCAATATATTGAATCGCAACCCTTGTATCATGATACGTATCGTTTGATTCTTGCCAATACTCAGCCGTACAATTGATTAATTGTGCAGCTCTAGGTTCTATTTAGATAGAACAATTTTAGAGTGTTGGTATTGTGGACACTTGCGCACTGGAATTTTTTTGCAGGGACACAAAACATGACTGAGCCATTGTTAAAGCAACAAACTATAACAAGTAAAAATGTCCGTAGACCTTGAGATGTTTCACTCTACTTCAAACTGAGCTACTCCGCTTCCATGGGTAAAAAACCTCTATCCAACAGCACATTATGTGGAACATCCTAATGGGGTTCATGGTGTGTTGTGTTCTGATCATTTGCCATTTCAGAATAAAGTAGCTTCATAAAAGATGTGATGAGACGAGGGAACATGTCAGGCTGTGCGTCTGAAGTGCTGTGGTATTGATTTGTGTTGGCCTCGTGTCAGCATGACATCAGCTTGGCAACACAAGCTCAAGCGCTCTTTAGGCTCTTTAGTTTTATCATGCGCGAGTGTGTGTGTGTGTGTGTGTGTGCGCGCGTGCATGTGTGTGTACTCTCTGTAGGGGAGAAACCCCTCCATCTGCTGTTCCGGCGCCATGGGTTTGCTTTGCCCTGACTCAGCACTTTTTCTTCTTAAACACGCACACACAGACACACCCTTCTCAGTATTCAAAGTGTCGTTATCTTGTAGCAGCCTTTTCCATCACCTCCGATGTTTCTTCATAATCAGGTTCTGCCATAGCTTTCGCCTCTCTTTCTGCCTCCCTCACACGCACACTTACACACACACACACACACACACACACCTACACACACACACTTTGAGTAAGGGATGCCAGCAGAATCCAAAGTAGAAATGAAATTGCAGCTGGATGAATTTTGGCAATGTCTCTGCAAAGGTCAGCTTCTGTTTGAAGGCACAACTCTTACTCTCTGTCTCTCTTTCTCCTGCAAGCACACAAACCACACTGCCGTCTTTTCTTCCACCTTCTCCCCCACTCTGACTTTCTGCAACAGGTTCAACATTTTGCTGAATAAAAACACATCCACCAGATCACGAGGGTCCTTTGTTTCCCATTTGGAACTGGACTTCTCAGTGAGGTTAATTCAGAACCGAGACCTAGCCATTTTATTACTTGCTGTTTGTTTGTTTTTTCGCTGAGCCATCTGTTTTAAATACCATGCACATTTATATCTCTTCTTAAAAGGATGATTGTGTCAAAAATTTGAATTAGAAATTAAAGCTTAGAGCATTAACTTGAAACAAGCAAGATAATGTGAAACTGGTGCTTATTGGGGCGGCTGTAGCTCAATGTGTTGAGCGAGTCATCCTTTAAACGCAAGGTTTTGAGGTTCAATCCTCCTACTCTCTGCAAGTCAAAGTGTTCCTTGAGCGAGACACTGAACTCTAAGTTGCTCCCCGGGCGCTTCACAGCAGCCCACTGCTCCTAAATGCTTAGGATGGGTTAAATGCAGAGGCAATATATCACGTATGTCCCTGCACCGTATGTATATGATGATTCTTACTAAGTTTAAATTTTATATTTTTTTAAAAATCAAGGAATATATCAATGATTATTTTGACTGTTTACAGGTGAGTGAAAAGATCAAAATCCTTGGTGGGAATCAGATTTTAAAAAACTTTTTGCGGCATAAACATGAATGTACCTCTTATCCTCCTTTCATAGCACAAACCACTAAGTACTCCTTTCTTTACCTCCAAACCTTTTAATGGTCTGATGATGCACACAGTAATAATCATGCCATTTGTGCTTTCTCCCTATTTTTCTCTTCACGTTCTTTTAATAGAAGTATACACTATACTTACCTGTTTTTGTTGCTTGGTGAACAGCATCTTCATGAGGAAGGAAATAAATGTTTTCATGCCTATAGGAAAATAACCATGGGGTGAAATCAGTTTAACAAGCTCCTTTTTAAAAAACAGGTGAAATGTGTTAAAAACTCTTCACAGTATACAGTTTTGCTACCACTGAAACAATGTCTCCATATAGAAAATACACTGTAACACTCTGCAGTGATATAATGCAACACTGTATGATGTTTCGCAATATAGAATCTTTTTTTAAAACAATTTTTGGGAAAAATGTCAGTGTCCAGATTTACAAAGCTGGTAGAAACCTATCCACACAGACTCAAGGTTGATGCTGCTGCCAAAGGTGAAGGGGCTGAATACTTATACTTATAATAAATATTCTTTTATCATATATTTGTATGGCTGGCCCGAATACCATTTTATGGGCTTCGAAGCTTTGGTGAGAAATATTCAAAGCTTTGCTGTGCGGCAGACTGAGAAATTCTTGAGGAATTCAGTGCCCTGGACAGTGCCACTGCCGCACTACTGTACACAACAAACCTTTACACACAACAAACCGCAATATCCATCTGAGAATAATTAATAATAATTAATGTTGAATATGAATAATGAATGATGTTGCTGGATTATTCCTTATTTCATTGGCCATTTGGGGATTTATACTTTATCATTGCATACTTTGTAGAGATCTGTCATCAATTTAACATTAAAGGGTCTTTTTCTGTTTATCATTGTCAAAAAACTCCATCAAATCTACTTTGAATCAGTGTTGTAAGCCAGTAAAACAGGAATACTTCTAAAGGGGGTGAATGCTGGTGAGAGATGTGTGTCTGATGATGTAGACGTTTGCCTTTTTCCACCTCTACATAACTGAAAAGGTGTTAAAATACCACACAGTACTGATGTAGCCACATACTGTACTGTCGTGATGTGTTCCAATGAGGTTTTACAAGTTAGTGTCTTTTGGTATAACTGAAGTCATTCCAGTTTCCTACTTTGCCTCCTATTAGTGTCAAATCACATTGAACAGTGGGTGTATATTAATGCCATTCATGCATTGTAAACTGAAAATGAGATGTTGAAGATGACCTGTCACACTGTACTAGTCAAATGATTATTTTAATACATACAGTGGTATCAAGATCTAATTATTTTCATATAATTGGCATATTTGCCAGTGCGGTGACACACATCCTCCAGGGTTGTACAGTTCTGATGGGACTAACTTTTTTTTAGACTACAATATGGACACCGTGTGAATTAATCTCATACATCCCTGGATGTCCTCTCCAGCTGCTGCAACAGCTGTCGCCAGGACAGAAAGGGAGCATGTAGCCCTGAAAAACATAGGAGGGACGTCGGCGCTGCAAATCACTGTTGAAAGGACAAATGCTTCAGCTCGGTGATTTAGGTCATATCAGTGTGGATGAATGTGAATGAATGATTTGTCAGCATATTCCCCTCGCTCTTAGAGTTGTCGCCTTGGGAGTCCCATAAAAACCAGAGGCGATGCATTAAATGGAAGGACGCATCATCATCAAATAGCTTTTAATACCATCCTAGTGCTGCACAGTCCATCATGTCTTTGATTATGAGGATTTAGTATTTATCATGAAACCAGAGGAAGTGTTTGAAGGCCCGTATTGCGGGGTTTTAAATGTGTGAGCATGTAAATGGACTTAAATCAAAACCACACATTGGATAAACTATGTTAACCCTTCTCTTTGGCATTCCTGTCATCTGCAAACTCCTCACCACTAATCTATGGCTATTACGCAAACATACTGTATAAACAAGCAGTTTGTATTCATATCCAAACTGTGAGATTGATTATTGTCCAGCTTTAAAATCGCAGCACGGAGCATCTTCTTCAGACTATATATTCACAGTTTTAAAGATTCATTTCATGTAGATTAAAATGTAATGAATCACATTTCAGTCCTACAATTTGTCTCTCGATCTTCGCTCTTCACCTCTGCCAGTCTCTGCATCTCCCCCCTCTTCTCCATCTCACACACACACACACACACACACACACACACACACACACACTTCTTATCAATAACACACACTCTTTGTCTCTGTCCGCTGTGCAGGAGCTGGAGGTTGGTCCCCACTCGTCTCGGACAGATACCAATGGTTGGAGGTCGATCTGGGGAGGCGAACCCGGATCACTGCTGTTGCTACGCAGGGTCGCTACGGCAGCTCTGATTGGCTGACGGCTTACCTGTTGATGTTCAGCGACACAGGACACAACTGGAGGCAACATCGGCAGGAAGACAGCTTAGGGGTAATGCTCCTACAGTAATCAGTAACCAAAACAGTACAAAAAGGAAAAACCCAACTAATTTGCAACAGCAAATACGTTTTGAAAGAAACATAATGAGGACATTTCGTTAATTACCATATCTGCCAAGATTTCTGCATTTTCCGACACTAGAAAAAACGTAAATCGTAAAATATAATACACGTATATTAAGATAATTCCCAGGAGACAGGGTTGCTTATACTGCAAGTGCACAGCTTTTGGAAAACAGCATCAATAAAAAAGTCATTCCTGCATACTGACCCCAAACCACAAATTTAAATTTAAAATGTGATTGACATTGAAAGTTTGGAGAGTGCAGGTTTTACAAAGTGTCTTAGACGACCAGTTTATCAGTAAGTTTTCTGCAGAAAAAGCACAACATGTTGGTCATCTGAAATAACGTAGTTACTTAAAGCTGATACTGCAGGTCAGTAGGACTAAACACATCAGCAGGTAGGGAAATGCTTGTAAAAACAACATTGCTTCAGACAGCAGATAATTAAGGCATCATATGCTCTAACTAAACTGCTTGTCAGATAGTCAAACATCATCTGAAACCTTCATCCAACTACACCTTTCTGACATCAGAGATGGTGGAGGTGAGAAAGTGGGCACAGTTTAAAGGGACTATTTGTAACTTTCAGAAATGCTTCTTAACAGCGACACCTGTGGCCATGAAATCAGCGAAAGTCAGCGTCGGGCTCGCGCTTGCTCGCTCTAAATATACCTGAACGAGCATCGCTCAACACAGTGAGGCGACACACGTCACCTAAAACCACAATATCACTCTATATTTCAGGTGCTTGGCAGTAATGTTAGCTGACCAGACTAAGGTCTCTCCATGAACATGATTTAGATCTGATCCTAGTGTTGGCTTTTCCTGCCTCAGCGCAGGCTGTGGCAGTGGGGCTCTGCAGCGTGTCTCTTTGCAGAGCTCCGTCACTTCTCAAGTCACAGGAAACCTCTGTTGGTCTGGAGGAGCTGCAGCAGTTATTTCTGCACAAACGTCCACTGAACATTCACTAGATATTCTCAGAGCTACTAACTCTTCTGCAGTGTAGAGTGAGCGCACGTTCACGTCTATAGAGGTGGAGCGAGCTGAGCGAGAACGCGCGCGCTGCCTGAGTGAAGGGAAGCAGCAGAGAAGGAGAGGCAGCGGCCACACATGCGAGCGCGCATGTGTGGCGACCCTCTACATTTATACGCTTAAAAAGTTACAAACAGTCCCTTTAAATATCTCTCTCAAGCTCTCTTTTGTCCTTCTTTACGCAACAATTTCTATTACATTTAATGTGAACAAACAAGTGCAACTCTACGAATGCCTTCCAGAAACTTTTGTCCCATAATGTGTGCCATAATCTCCATATTCAAACTATTATTGTGTGTCGCCCTCTCTGTGACGGCAGGCTTTTCACTCAAACTTTGAGTATCGCTGTTTAGAACACCTAAAAATACTTTTGCCTTCTGATGTTGACACGTACAAAATGTTTCTGTGATGTCTGCTGGGATGGATGACCTATTCCAAACAATTTCCCACACAAAGTCCACACAAAGCAATTTGGTTTTGTACTGAAATGAATTAAAACCACTGGATTCACGTAGAAAAGTTATTTAAAAACTTCTAATATGCTTTTAGAAATGGATATTTGTAGTTATTTGGGTTAAAAAAATTGCGCATTTATATCATTAATATGTATAAGAACACAGCTTCGGAGGTAGCGCAGCTCAAAACTCAGGTTCATTGAAGTTAAAATATATTTGGCCCCGCTATCATAGACATAATTTACATGATCTGTGGAGACTGGTACTGCCTGCAGCGGCAAGCCTGCTCACCAGGAGTCTTTCACTCTTTATTAATAATGGATGGAGCAATGAAAGGAACCTGGGCAGGGTTCTGCCGACTGCATGGAGTTGCTGTCAAACAGTTGAACCTCTGCTGACGGGAGGCTGGTGTTGTTGTTAGAAAGACTGCCTGGCGTACAAAAAGTCACAGCTTTGATTCCTGCAGAGGCAGAGGTGTCCATCATCAGTCTCCAAGCAAGATGCTGATGGAACACTTGCCAGCGCAGTCATTGTGAGTCAGTCTTAACAGTGGCAGCTCAGTGTCTAAAATGTAAATGTGAATGAGGAAGCTGACTGAGACATGAGCATGTGGTGACTTAGATATTCTGATATTCAAGCCCATGTATGAAGTTCTCCCTGCAGACTGGGAAGAAATCACAGCTGAGGTGCTCTCCTCTGCTTTCATATTTGCATACGTTCCCCAGTGTTTCGTTTTCACTTTTAAAATCCCTATTTTCCAGCATTTTATAGTATTTTTTTAAGCTAGTGCCCCATCCATGTTTCAGTAAGGAGAGAGAATACTGGACTGCAGAATGACTGATCACCACCAAGCAAACTACTGTATGTCAGAATGACAGGAAGCCATGCCGGCCTCCATTGATTGAACAGCATTAGATATGATTCAGAGGCAGTCAAGCATGTCAGTACACCCTTCTTGTTACAGTAGCAGCCCGGAGAACAGCTTTTGAGTCAGATTTGACAGGATACGGTTTTCTCACAGTGAAGGATAGAAACTGTCGGAAGCCTCAGAGTCATCACTAAAAAGAGAGAGAACAGGGTATGACTCCTTAAAGCTTAAAAACTTGTTGGTTTAACACTCAGCATGAAAGGTGATAAGCCCAGATCAGCTCTCGGAGTGTTTCTAAAGCTCCATATATTAGTCAGGCCAGCTTAGCGTGTCAGTTAAGGAGGAGATTTGACTGCAAAAACAGCTGTATCAGTCGCAGCTTCTCACCGACTTGTCAGCTTAGATGCTCTGTCTTTCTCCCTTTGCTCTCCAGTCGTGGAAAATACATGAATAAATTTACTTAAAGGGCCAGTGTGTAACATTTAGGGGGACCTATTGGCAGAAATGGAATATAATATTTGTTTGTTTTCTTTATAGTATATCCATCCATCCATCCATCTTCAACCGCTTATCCGGGTTCGGGTCGCGGGGGCAACAACTCCAGCAGGGGACCCCAAACTTCCCTTTCCCGGGCCACATTAACCAGCTCTGACTGGGGGATCCCGAGGCGTTCTCAGGCCAGAGTGGAGATATAATCTCTCCACCTAGTCCTGGGTCTTCCCCGAGGTCTCCTCCCAGCTGGTCGTGCCTGGAACACCTCCCAAGGGAGGCGCCCAGGAGGCATCCGTACCAGATGCCCGAACCACCTCAACTGGCTCCTTTCGACGCAAAGGAGCAACGGCTCTACTCCGAGTCCCTCACGGATGACTGAGCTTCTTACCCTATCTCTAAGGGAGACGCCAGCCACCCTCCTGAGGAAACCCATTTCGGCCGCTTGTACACGCGACCTTGTTCTTTCGGTCATGACCCAACCCTCATGACCATAGGTGATAGTAGGAACGAAGATTGACCGGTAGATCGAGAGCTTTGCCTTCCGGCTCAGCTCTGTTTTCGTCACAACGGTGCGGTAAAGCGAATGCAATACCGCCCCCGCTGCTCCGATTCTCCGACCAATCTCACGCTCCATCGTCCCCTCACTCGCGAACAAGACCCCGAGGTACTTAAACTCCTTCACTTGGGGTAAGGACTCATTCCCTACCCGGACTCATTCCCTACCCGGAGTATGCAATCCACCGGTTTCCTGCTGAGAACCATGGCCTCAGATTTAGAGGTACTTTAGAGTATAATCACCTGAATATAAGAATTGTGTTTTCGTTACCTTTAGAATGAGCCATTTATATCTACATACAGAACGGGTCCTCTTCACGGAGCTGGTTGCCATCTTTCTACAGTAGCCCAGAATAAACAAACACGGGCTCTAGATGGGGCCATTCGTGTTTTCCACTCGGCCACCGTAGTTCTTCTACATGCTTGGCACATAGGAGAAGTTTCAGTTGGTTGCAATCTGCAACCTCACAGCCAAATGCTTTTTGAGATTACTTTTGAGATGAAGATTTTACATTCATTTATGTACAATGCATTGTTAATGCATTTGGCTTATGTTTGTTGGGGCCCCTTGTCGCATGTTTGTATTGGTGGAAAGAGCTTTACTTAAGTACTATTTTGAGGTACTTGTACTTTACTTGAGTATTTCCATTTCATGCTATTATAGACTTCTACTCCCTTACATTTCAGGGGGATAGTACAATACTCATAAGCAGTGTTTCCTCTGCATGGTACAGCTCTGCTTGACTCGACTCACTATCGGTACCAGGTCCTTTTCTTTATGCCCTGTTTCCATTGTGGATAGTACCTTGTCAGTGTAGGCGGGATTCTCAGCTGATCGACACAACAGCGTTGCATTAAACTGCTGTGACATCATCTTCATCTTTCAGCGGCAACCAAAAAGAGGAACGTCTGCACTTCGTCAATTGTACGGCGTAGTTTTGCGAGCTGCCTTTTTTAAAAATTGGGTTGCGTGAATTCAAAATTGCAGTCGCTATTGAAAGTAGCTTGGTTATTAAAATGCGGCGGGTTTGTGCAGGATGTTCCCGTGTTGCCCTTGTAACTATTCTCTCTGACCAATCAGTGGTCTGCAGTGTTTAACTCCATCTTCTAGTATCGGCTCAGCTCGCTTGGAACCCCGACCGAAGTGGCACCAAGAATGGAGTGGAAACGCGAAAATAACCGTTCTGAAGTGTAACAAACTGAACTGAACTGGACGGCTTGGTGGAAATGTGCCAATAGGGTCCATTTTGCTGCATTGTGTATTTTTAAGTACATTTTGCTAATGATACATACTCTATGTACTTTTACTTGAGGAACATTTTAGGACTTTTACTTGTATTGGAGTACTTTTACAGTGTGGTATTGCTGCTTTTACTTAGCCTAAGTAAAGAGCCTGAGTACTTCTTCTGCCACTGTTCTCTGATTCTTTCTCATACCATCCTTCCTCCTCCTCCTCCTCCTCCTCCTCCTCCTCTTCTTCTTCTTCTTCATCTCATGCTCTACCCTTCTCCCTCTCCTTGACTGAGGTCTTGTCAGAGGCTACTCATATTTCAAAACATGCTCGGGCAAGTAAATGAGATGCCGCTCTCCTCGGCCTCCTCAGCAGGAAACAGAGCCGTTTGTTGAGCTTAACGCTCCGCTGCCCAGTCGGCTCAGCCCTTCAAAGCACTGAAGACGGCACTGAGATCACAATTATGCAGCACCGGGGAAGCCAATTTCACTCACATAGCCACATCAGTACACACTCAGCGGACACACACTCTGAAGTAGGGAGGACAGACACTAGCAGAGCACATGCACACATTACCACAGATGCAGCTTGTTTTCTTCCTCTCACCGATGTTAATGCAGGTGTTGCCCTACAGTATGTGAGCTGTTTGCCTGTCAACAATCCCACTGGATTTCCACAGGCAGCTGATTGGGAAAATAGAGCCCATTAGTCTTTTAAGAGAAGCTTGGTATACGGACACAAAATAGGTCCCAGAGTTATTGATCACTGGACACAGAGAAAGGGAGAGATATCAGCAGTTAGGATCAATGCTCTCTGTGAGCTCGAAGTTTTAAAATGCAGAAAGACTGTCTTGGGATCAGGGCGGTTAGGGAGAGTTTTTCTGCACGTGAGCTAGTGCATCTCTTCTTTTTAAAGACTGTTTAATTACAAACATGTTTCTATTTACATGTCATGCTTTGTCAAAAGAAAGATATAACTTTTAGTCTCTAGGATGGCCGCACAAATTCAAAAGAGAATACATTCCCTTAGTAAACACCTATGAGCATCAAAATACAAAAAGAGATCCTCTGTCCTTGTCTACTAAGGAACTAATTACTACAAAAAGTTTCCCGTCAGATCTTCGCTGCTGCAGCTACCAGTGAAACATGGGTGGTTGTATGTAAAAATGAGGCAAACTAACATGTTGTGTTGTTTCAGGCTTTTCCAGGTAACAGTAATGCAGACACTGTGGTCCAGTACAAACTTAAAGAGCCGGTGATAGCCCGCTACCTCCGCCTGATTCCTCTGGACTGGAACCCCACCGGGAGGATCGGACTCAGACTGGAGATATATGGATGTCGTTACAGTAAGTCCGATCTCTGTATCTGACTTCTTTGTCAGTTTTGGATCGTGCTAATCCTTTAAAAAAAAAAATGTGTAAGATTTCTATCAAATGAAGATATAAAAATTAAATGATGTATCAATCTTTTTCTGTTCGGGCTTGTTTACATTATAGTAATTATTATTGCAATAAGTGTAAAAGTACTATAAATATTCATAGTTTTAGATCATTTATTTATATTCAGTGGCCTACATCAAAGAGGCTGCATGTGTCAAGATAATACCCAATAATTATTTTGAGGCATTAATTATTCTTAACCATAAACGAACAGATTTAATACAGGGTAGGGTTAGGCAGGAAATTGAGTTGATTGTTTTATGGCTCAAAGAGAGCTTACTTTATGGTTCAAACAGACTCAAGTTATTCTATTCATACTTAACAATTGTGACTTGTCACATCTTAGAATAAGAACATATATTGGCTGTAGTTATCAGCACCGGATTTTGGGTACCGAAAACTCAAAAAAAGACTCAAACACTCTCTGTGCAGAAGGTTTGATTTTGATAAAATAAAGATATGAAATATAACACCTTCAAAAGCATGATCAATGCCTTAGTGTGCTCGAGAATATGTATGTTTTTTCTTTTTAGTCACCATTTAAGGGTGATTTCACAAGCCAACATTTACTTCATTTTAATCAAACTCTGGTGCGGTTCAACCCCTGGTGTTGTTCGTTTGGGCGGTTATGAACGCAGTAATCATACTATGGTGTGGACCAAAACAACTGGACCGAGACCGCTTGTGAGAGGTGATCTGGGACCATTTCTAAGCGAACCAACATGCAGGCTGCCTGTGTGGGCAATTATTAAGATGTACACAGGTCAATGACAGGTTAACATGAGTGGGAGAGGACTGACCTGGACTTCTGCAGAAATCCAGATCTGCAGATGTTTCCTTGACATCTTGGCCAAAGAAAACATCCATCCATTCATCCATTATCTGTAAACGGGTGGGCTGAAGTTGATCCCAGAAGACATTGAGTGAAGGCAGGGTTCACCCTTGACAGGTTGCCAGATTATCACAGGGCTGACACATAGAGACAGACAACCATTCACGCTCACATTTACACCTACGGGCAATTTACATTCAACAATTAACCTAATTCGCATGTTTTTGGACTGTGGGAGGAAGTACCTACGCTACGAAAACCCACGCTAACAAGAGGAGAACATGCAAACTCCACACAGAAGGGCCCCAAGCCGGGTTTGAACAGAAAACATACAAAATATGCTAAATAAAGTCTGCAAAAAAGTGACGTTTATACAGTCCTTTGAGATAAACTGGAGGAGAAGGTATTTAACAGCAATATTTCAAAATCCACAATTCCCTGCAAGTGGCAACTCTCGAGACGAAAAAGATAAATTCGCCCCTCAGCGAATCAATTTTTATTTGGTCGTGCTGTGAAACCGAACCAGACTAAATAGAAAACAAACCAAAAGTATCAATTTCACTCTGATTCGGACTGGCAAAACAGACCATGGCTTGTGAAAGGGCCCTAAAACAATCACCACAAAGTTGCTTAGGACCAAAAACTTGGCTGTGAAGAAACCAAAGAATCTAAAAAATAAACAGAGTACAAGTGGTCGACAGTGTGCATGATTCTTTTCATTTGAGCGTTGAGCATTGAGGAAAACACTGATGATACTGGGAACACAGTTATGTTTATCTTACAGATTCACATGAATTCTGCTTTCACAACACTGTAATTTAATTACTCTCGCTGGTCTTTTTTGCTGCTCTGTAGTCAGTAGCAGACACTAGACCAGATGGTTTTACTACGGTGTTTGGAGGGTTTGTACATCAAGGGGCCAACAGTTTTCTCGCTCATTAGAAAGTTTGTTTAGAGAGGAAATCGATACCTTCAAACAACAATACAAAATACAGTCGTGCACTAGAAAATATGGGCAGTTGTTGGTGAGGTTTACAGTGACCACATTGTCTCATATGGTGTTCAATAAGAATTGAATTGAAATGGAAACTTTCAGTACATGACAAATTCCTCCACTGTGAAATACAGTACAAGCGAATCAAGCACTTGAGGTCACTGCAACAAAAACATCCTAAATTGAATGTCAGTCAAGATTGTTCCTGTTGTGTTGTTGACAACAATATTTCTTTATTCACAAGCTCACACATCCTCTATAGGTGTGCTAGTCGCCAAGTTACAACAGGGCTTGACATTTTTCACATTAACCTCTTAAACCCCACATGTTGCTCAATACAAACTCTACTTTTTAGCCAAACATTGTTCAAAACTCACAGACCTTTATTTTAAACTCTAGTGGGGATTCAAAATATACACGCTGGATGTTAAGAGATTAAAGCTACACGCTAACTAGTTGTACTGCTAGCAAACTGCATGCAACACATGTTTATTAGTGAATTGTTACCGTTATTGAAGAATAAAGTGTATCTCTGTTTGTATAATAAAGCTCTTCCTCCTCCTGTCGTTCTGTAGCTTCTGACGTGGCCAACTTTGATGGCAGCAGCAGCCTGGTCTACAGGCGGAGCGTGAGGCCGAGCTGGACAGCGATGGAGGTCGTCTCTTTGAAGTTTAAAACCCTGAGGAATTCTGGGACGCTGCTTCATGCAGAGGGACAGAGAGATCACAGCCTCACTCTGGTGTTGGAGAAGGGACGGCTGCTGCTCTACCACCAACAAGGTATCAACATTATTCTTTCCATATTTAGAAAGATCCTCGTGGGAAAATCACATGTTACAGCAGCACAGAGACAAGAAAACAGATACAGAACTATTTAAATGAAACTAATACAAATTAAATATGGAATTAAGGAACATACAGAGGTGGCATTAAATAGCTATATACAATATATTACATTACCTTACACTATATACGAGCATTTTGCAAACATTTGTGTGAAAAGACATCCAAAAATCTAGTAGATCAACTCCTACAGCCATGATGTGTGTACTATATACAGTACAATGTAGGTATAACCCTGTGTCTAAACCGCAAGCATCGCCTCAGTGTTGCACTCGCGTCATGACATCGTTGACATAACACTGAAACTACTGTCTATATCGGTTCTGTCTTGTCCGCAAATTTCAAATCGTCGAGCATTGAAATAGCAGCTAAACTTTCTGTGGAGTGTGCAGTTTTCCTGTTACTATTCTTGATCTATTTTTCCATCAACACTGATGCATAAGATTCATTTGCAAAAGGTTAAAGCTTTCTCTGAGCCCGAGCAAGGCCTGCACTAAATATTTTGACAGCTAGGTGACAATCTCACACTAAACACTGAATGTTTTCCGGCGGCTGATAAAGCTTGAGCGTTTGACAATTTTTTATTTGTATACCACTTTTCAAAACAGAATCAATAAACAAGCAGCAATAAATGAGAACAATGCAATCAAAGAACGAGGTCAGATAATGAGGAATTAAAGATAATGTGATGAAATTATAATAATTAAAATCATAAAATAATGCTAAAACCCTAAAATATGTAGTAGATCATAGTAATGTATTAAAGAAGTAGCGTTCATTGGCCATCAACCTCACGTTTACGTGCATATTATCTAAAAAAAAATAGACTTCAAGCCTAAATAAACTCTTCACGTTGCGGTTCCGTCCGTGAAACGCAAGCCTGCACGGAGCCGGTGTAGACAGCTGCACAGATTAACCTGAGACCATATCTGTTGCGTGATACGCTTGCGGTCCAGACACAGGGTTAGTATGAATAATAAATTCGGTACACAAAATAGTAAATTAAAGTATATACACTCACCGGCCACTTTATTAGGCACACTTGTTCAATTGCTTGTTAACACAAATAGCTAATCAGCCAATCACATGGCAGCAACTCAATGCATTTAGGCATCTAGATGTGGTGAAGACGACTTGCTGAAGTTCAAACCGAGCATCAGAATTGGGAAGAAAGGGGATTTAAGTGACTTTGAACGTGGCATGGTTGTTGGTGCCAGACGGGCTGGTCTGAGTATTTCAAAAACTGCTGATCTACTGGGATTTTCACGCACAATCATCTCTAGGGTTTACAGAGAATGGTCCCAAAAAGAGAAAATATCCAGTGAGCAGCAGTTGTGTGGATGGAAATGCCTTGTTGATGTCAGAGGTCAGAGGAGAATGGGCAGAGTGGTTGGAGATGATAGAAAGGCAACAGTAACTCAAATAACCACTCGTTACAACCAAGGTATGCAGAATACCATCTCTGAACGCACAACACGTCCAACCTTGAAGCAGACGGGCTACAGTAGCAGAAGACCACCTAGGTGACAATTAACTAGCACCGGCCACTTTATTAGGTACACCTAATAAAGTGGCCAGTGAGTGTAATGTTATATATAGTGTGTGCAGTATATGTAACATATACACACTA
Organism: Sebastiscus tertius; assembly: GCA_916701665.1. Taxonomy (NCBI): domain Eukaryota; kingdom Metazoa; phylum Chordata; class Actinopteri; order Perciformes; family Sebastidae; genus Sebastiscus; species Sebastiscus tertius. Next base: position 33,577 of record CAKAOH010021421.1, on the reverse strand, counting down.
TACAGTAATGAAACACTACTATGAAATATATATGAAAGCACTTTTCAGTGCTTCTTTACTCAATATAAACTTCTGCAATCAAAAAAATTTTCTAAAAAAGAGACTGCAATCTTTTTAACACAATTCCTGGTCTTGGTGAGGTTATAGACGAGTATCTGGATGGATCTACAATCATTTTGTGCTTTCCTTACTTAAAGCTTTAAGTGCTGCTGGTTTTCATTCTTGCCGTACTGTATAGTTATGGACTATTTTACACCTGGAACATCGAGTTAATGCAGTTTAAATTGTTGGTAGAACAAAACACAGTCGCAGTCGACTTCCTGAGGACTTGGATTGAAAGCCGGTGATGTAAGGTGGCTGAAACTTTGGATATTTGAATTTAATTAAGTGCTTTGCAACTTGGACGGCTTTTCTAGCAAACTCTGCAGCTTTATCTATCTGTTCATTGCTCTGAGTAAATGTCAGCTAAACGCCTAAACCGTACAGTGTAATTATGCACTCTCTCAGGCTCCAGAGCATCCTCCACCCCGTCTCTATACGAGGAATTTAATATCTTGCACATTTTTGTCCCCACAATGAAATGGAGGGAGCTTCAAGTCTGTCTCTGTCCATCTGCTGGATTGCTTGCGTGTTTGTCAGATGTGATTTCTAAGATACCCCTGATCCAATTTTGAGGAAACTCACGGGAGTTATGCTTCTTTCTGCTTATGCTGATTAGCTCCGTACAGTGTTTACTTGTTTATCCATATGTCACAAGCAATATCTCAGACAAAACTAATCAGATTTTGAATAAACTTGGGGAATTGGTGCAGTTCACCGTTGCAGGCGTGCAGCTGCAGGTCAATGACTATGGAAGCGATGACAGCATTGTTTGTTGGGAAAAACCTGTTCAGTCTCGTCTCCATTTTTTCCCAGACCTTTTCCTCACTTTCCCTCGATCAACTGTCTCTCCCTGTCTCGCTCTGTTTCTCTCTCAGCTTGACATCCGCTTTCATATTCTCTCTCTTTTAATCTATGATGGATGTTAGCAACATGTGTTAAGGATGAACTCTGTGGAGCACAGTGGGCTAGCACAGCAGGCTATGGGAGGTAATGTGTGTGTGCGTGTGTTGGTGTAAACAAGGTTAAACCTAAGGTGTCGTCGGACTGCCAGACCGTTGTATTATTGCCATATGGCAGAGCTCTCATCAACCATGCCATCTGGCTGCTTACGTACTCTTTTGCATTCAGGGTTGAAATTTTAAAATTATAACGTCCAGTAAATTTTTACGTCCCAGGAATTTGTAATATTATTTCCTGGCAAAACAGGATTTCTTGCCCTAAATTAAAGGGTAACTTTTTCAACATGGACCTTATTTTTGCCAGATTTTTAGGGAATGTAACGTTGCATACGCAACTGACAGGCTCAGATTGTTATTATACAGTAAGTGTCTGACAACATTATGGAAATGACCCTGCAGAGAAATAATGCAATTTGGCAGGTAGCAAATAAGTCATAGAAATAATAAAAGAGAGCACATCTTTTAAAGTAACAAAATAACATACAACAATCAGAACAGCCCAGTCTCCTAAAAATTACGTTCCCATAAAATGAAACTGCATTGTGAAATATGTTTTGAGAGAAATGCGGATTACATTTGTTTGTCACTTGTTCACTTATTTTAATTTACGTCCGTAGCTTAATAACTAACAAACGTAGTAGTTTTAAGCCAAACCATGATGTTTTTTTTACTAAACCTAACAAAGTAGTTTTGTTGCATTTTTTTTTTTTTTTTTTTAGTGTTTTCAAAAATATCTAAGTATCGATACTGAATGTTTGAAACGGTTTCAATACTCATTTCCCGCAATATCTATACACAGGTTGGTACCACCTGTGCTTTCGGCTCTCTTCTCTCCAACAGCGAATTGACCCACACACCACTATTTATCTTTTAAATCTAAGATTTGGTCCCCTCAATGTTGTGTCAATATTTCCCTTTGGTAGCAAAAATTAGTATTGAATATCAATATTTTTCAAGGTATTGTATTGAAGTTAGAAATTCCACTATTGTGACAACATTAGTTTTTTGTATTGTTTTGTTTCAAATTACAATATCAACCACGTGTTTAATCCATATTCTGGGAGATAAAATAGTTTTCCCTCAAAACGTAATTGAGAATGCAATTTAGTTGTATGGGAATGTAATTTTGTAGGAGACAGGGTTGAATCAGAAATGGAGTAGATTTTAGAGAGAATGTAAAATTGCTGTAGTTCATACCTCTCTCTGCTTCCTCCCACTTATCTTAACCTCTCTCTTTCACTCCCTCTCTACATCTTGATAATAAAAACAAAGTATTGTCCAATTCCCTCTAGTTGGGAAGGGGTGGAAGAGCCTCAATTCCCTGCTTGTATTGTCGGTCTGTCAGCAGTAGTAGAGAGGCGTTATCTGCAAAAGCCATCAGTCTGACATCGGCTCCCTGAGTGACGCCTGTCACATCTCGCTGCTAGACCCGTGCTGATAGTCAACAAACTGCTCAAAGAACTCTGGGTTGCCGGGAACGAAAATAAACACTGATCGTTTTTGTGATGGAGCAGAGATTAGATTGAGCTATGATAATCCAGTGTTGCAGCCAATACTGGAAAAAAAAAAACCCTCAATCACAGAACTGTCACTGTATACTTCTCTCTCTGGCTCTTGTTGTTTCCTGCCTGCCTGGCTGCCCCCTTTCCCTTTATTTTTCTGCCTTTTCTATTTTCTCTCTCCATTGTTATTTATTACAGTCTTTCTCATATGTTGTCGCCCCAATTCTGCCCCTGCTAGAATTTTTTCAGAGGTGATTATTTGCCTTTTTTCGATTGCATGCTCTTTGTCTTTCTCTCCTCTCTCTTTCTCCCTCCCATTCACACATCCTCTCTCCCTCCCTCACACTCTCCCAGGAGTTTGCAGTCTGCAGACAGTGTAATTTAGATCAATAGCTTGGAGCATCCACCCTGAGCCACAGCATGCTCCTCCACAGTCAGCTGTTGGCTCAAGAGAAGAGAAGCGAAGCTTAAAGTAAGGGAGCAAAGATAAAACCTGAAGATTTATATGCATTATATCCATAGCTCCAGAGTGTGAGCGACTCTCTGGGGCTCTTCATACTTTTATCTCTCCCATTTGGCAAGCTGATCCTGTCGGTCCCGGGCTTCTCTTTAACAGTGATGCATCATGAGATAAACAACAAGCTGGCCGAGACACAGAAGAGCTAAAGACAGCTAATGATGGCTAACATTGAGCATCAGTGATATGTGTAGCTTGTAATCAAACAAACATTAAGAGCTTGGCCAGAGCAGATGTGTTTTTGTTAGACACAGTGCAACCACCATTAGCATAAATTAATGATGAATGAAAACAGAAAGACAGACATAACAAACAGATAAATACAACAGTGAGACAGTTAGACCCTCTCTATCTGCCTGTGGCTGTCCAAGCATGTTGGAATAAAGTGGCTGGCTCATTAAGATTTATGTCCGCTATCCAAAACCATCTCATTTCCCCTCTGCTTTACATTTATCAAAATGTCAGTTTGCTCTAATGTAGCCAACTGCTTCATAATTCAGTTCCATTCTGAACTGTCACGGGAAAGCTGTAATACACAGCAGTAAATACACGGAGGGCTGGTGTGTCCTGCTTCAGTGCGTTCTGGACGAGTGGTGTTAAGTATTGCTGACTAAATTGGGATGGCATCAGGAAGGCGCGCAGGGCAAGTTGCATGTTAAGCGAAATCCTGTCTTTTCTGCTGTGGTTGATTTTGTGGTTGCTGGCTGGGTTATGATGCGAAAAAAACACTGAATATTTCAGATTTTACAGTCACGAAACATCAAAGTAATCACAAATGTCTTCACATTCAATCGCGCAGAGCAACAAAAGCTACAATCAGATGAATGTCTCTGGACAAAGTGAGAAACTAGAAGACAATCGTGGCGATTACTAATGCATTTGCTTAGTCTATTTCCAGTTTTTCTACAGTGATTTACAGTGAGCCTCCAGGAGTTACTGTTGTAAACAGCCTCATAAGAGTTTCAGTCAGCAGCCTCTGTATTTTCAGAGGAGCCTGAAATTGCTAAGATAGCCATGGGACTCTTACTGTAACACACTCCCCTGCTGTATAATAAGGTGCTTACTGCTGTTTACTTCGGTGTGCAGCCGCAATACAGTTTCTATTTCAAAATAGAAAAGATGATAAACTACACACATAGCTGCATAGTCAAGGAAAGGTAAATGTCTGGCTACTCTGAAGACAATAGGAGAAAGAAAGAAAGAAAAATGGTGTACTTTTGGGGTATGTTGCCTTTATTTTTGATAGTGGATAGTAGAGAGGTGACACAAAATAAGGGTAGAGAGGAGGGATGACCTGCAAGTAAAGTATATGGTCTTACTCAAACTGGGGCATTATGATTCAGCCCGGTCGCATGAAAAGGCGTATGATAATAATGCGATAATGTGCAAGGAAAAAGCATGCAAAAAGAATGCCGTTGTTGCTTTAGGCGTGTCATTTCTGCATTGACACATTGCTGTCTGTACTGACAGCAATGTAAATGCATCCATGTAAATGAGCCCAGAGCTAGAGACGTAGAATAAAAAGGGAGATGGCAGGCGGGAGGGGAGGTGGATGCACCAACAAACACAGGATTTTCAACCAGGAGACCAGTGTTTTGTTTTGCAAGTGACGTTATTGATGATTGTGATGTGGTTTCCGTACTTATGTGACATTGTTTCCGTATGTATTTTGCTTAGTTTCCGTACTTATTTTTAGGCCAACCATGGTGCTTTCCTAAACTAAACTTAGTGGTTTTGTTGCCTAAACCTAAGTGAGTGGTTTTGTTTCTCCCCCTGCTGGCACTACACCTTCTAATACATTACACACATGCAATATTAACTCCTTCATAAAATGTAAAAAAACTGAAATATCACAATTTCTCACAATCATAAATCCTTGTGACATCTTCAAATCACTTGTTTTCTCCAGACAACTGTCCAAAACCAAAGATAATCAGTTTACTGACACATATATCACATTTGAGAAGCTGAGAAGCTGAAACCAGAGGATTTTTTTTCATTTTTGCCTGAAAAAATACTTAAAACATGTAATTAAGTATCAATTAGTAGGTGATTGGTTTTCTGTCAACAACTACAATTACATAACTTCTTATTTTAAAGTAAGACAAACTTTCATGTATTGTTTCTTGCTGATTTTTATACGTTTTATTAATGTTATCAAGCGTTAAATAATATTGTTTTAGTCCATATACTGTGTTGTCAGTTTATGTATTAGTTACTTTACTCTGTTTATACAAATGCATCGGCTACATGGTTTTGATCAAAACATCATGCCAGTAAAGCCTGAATGAATTGAATTGAAGAGACAGAGAGAAACCTGGCACAGCAGTGACATTCCTCCCATTAATATCACTGCCTCCTTTTTTCCAGCTTGTTTTATGGCAATAAACTAAATTCTCAACTGTGACTAAAGCTGAGAATTGGTTTAGAGAAAGTACATCATTTTTACAGTCAAGCTGTATTTCAAATAGTAGCACCACGTGACGCTGAAATGCTGAAACAATTATGACAGTCACTCCTGATAAGACCTGTCATTGTCGTCCTTCATAAACAGATTTAGAGCTCGAGCAAAGAGCCATAATGGAATAGCAGACAGAATATGATAAGGTGATATTGCCTCAGGGAGCTGTCTGAAGCGGTAGACTCTGGGAAAGTGGAAAGTAGTCTTCAGTGCAGACTCCTCTGCTGAAAGACAAGCATATTCAATATTAGTCTACTCAGTATGGATAAATCAAGCAGTTATTGCAGTGTAACACAGTCGTGCTCCTTAGTTTGGGTGCTCTCAGACTGAACCTCCTTCCTCACAATGTCCTCAAAGGCAAGGCCAGGAGGAGAGGAGGAGTGAGAGGAATTAAGACTGACGGAGAGTGATAAAGGGAGAGGGAGTTTCATGAATGAACGTTAAGTGTTTCTATAATTGTTTGCCCTCAGACTTCTTGCATCGATCGCCACCTCTCTATTTCCACTTATTCAAGTTGTAACCAAATATGTCACCTCATCACATGGCATTAAATAAATAGTTAGACATTTTGGGAAATGCTGTTATCAACCCTTGTCTGTACATTAAAGCATGGACCTGGAGCTAGGAGGCGATGAGCTTAGCTTAGCATACCACAAAGACTGGAAGCAGGGGGGAAACAAAAAGTATTGTAAAACATTTTAAACGATAACTTTGATAGTTTTCAACCTGGGCCACGTATTTCTGTCTAAGTAATTAATGGGGATAACACTTTTTGTGAAAACAAGCACTTTTAGTGGACATAAACTGATGGTACCAGGTTTCTCCAAATAATTACATTACAGCTTGTTTAGCGGCTACAGCGTACTTCCTCAATACTGGACCAGTTTCAAAAAGTGTAGACCCCATTAGTCACAAAAACATGGGAAAATAGAGTCCAGGTTGAAAAATACCCAAGTTATCCATTAAGCTGGTTCAACATAAAAAAGTTTGAGTCATTTGTTCAAAGTGTTCTAATGAGTTGTGAAAATATAAAACCAGGAAATTAAGTTCAATAACTTATATATTTACATTAAAGTAATCATAAAAGAAGAGTTGATTCCACAAAATTGTTGTGTGATGTTTCACAGCATACTAACAGTTCTAAAGCTCACTAATGAACACATTGTATTGCGTTCTGTTTAATCTATGTACAGAAATGTAAAAACAACAATTTGTGGTTTTGTGAAAGGTTACGTGCTGTTTCTTGGTGAGCAGCATGGATGTATAAAGAGAACTGGATACAGCGTTGAAGGCTCCCGTTCATTCCTATGAGAGTTGCTCAGTGGCGCATGAAGCCAAAATGGCTCAACTGTCGAGTGATAAAGTACCCAGATCTTCCACATCCATTGGGTCCATGTGAGCGTGAATGGTTGTCTGTCTCTATATGTCAGCCCTGTGATATTCTGCCGCCTTCGCCCAAACTCAGCTGGGATTGGCTCCAGCCCCTCCTCGAACCTGAATAGGATACGCAGTTACAGATAATGGTTGATTAGATGAGCAATAACCAGGTTTGGAAAAAAAAAAGACATCCTTCGGTATTATAATTAAAAGTTTAGCACTCGACAACTAGGCTGCAGCGCTGCCAACATAAGCAATCAAACCCGTAATCACAGTTTGATTCAAAACGGAGCTGTTGAGATGGCAACAACACCTGAAAATCCAATGCTGAAAACAAAGCAGACAAACACACAAAAAAAGTCCAGATGGTTTCTACAAATGAAAGAATATAGATTAAGGTTGCCTTGAGGTTTGAAATAACTACCAACCTTCAAACGAGATAGCTAGCCTCATTTACACAGAAACACGAAATAAAAACAAAATAAATGTTAACTCTGATTGGTGCATGGAAGTAAATGACATTACCTTTTTCCAATTGCGCCTCACTTCAAACATGTGAGATGAGCACAAACGAAATACAGAAGTAAACAAAACTGTTCTCAGTTGAAAAATGTGTGTTCATCTAGGACTACATCACTCATAGGAAGAAGCTGGTTGACAACATTTCAGGGACTTTAACACAGACGTATTTTAACTACTTCTTTAAATGCAATCTATGCATATCTATATCTCTATATCTACTTCTATATCTCTCTATATCTATATCTCACTATCTCTAGATAGTGAGATATAGATATAGATCTCTATATCCATATCTATATCTCTCTGTCTATATCTATCTCTCTATATCTATATCTCTTTATCTCTATATCTATATCTGTATCTCTTTTTATCTATAGCTCTTTATATCTATATCTATATCTATATCTCTTTATCTATTTCTCTTTATATCTGTATCTCCATTAAAGAAAATGTCATTCATAATTAATGGCTTGGTGTATCTCGCTCCTTCTGTTGTAGCTCCTTCAGTCAGCAGAAACTCTTTCCTCTCCCAACACATTGGGGGATGCAGAGATGGATCCACCAATTTGGACCTGCTGGTGTTGGGTCTGTCATTAATTATGTCCTGCTGTCATTTTGCAGCCTCATCATTTATCGTGCTCGGCCCTCCTCCCTGCCAGCATACAGATATGTTCGCTCGCTAATGAGAGAGGGTGACCTCGGTGACCCCCTCGCTGTTTGAAACAAAGATGAAAATATTCTACTGAAGCTGCAATGTTTCCACGACTTTTTGTTTTGATAAATTAAACATGAACCTTCCTTTAGCATTTCCTGCACTGCCAGACAAAGGAAGCATTTTAAAATGATTCCTTCAAGCATGTTTGTCCTTGTTAAAAATGCATTATGGTGGAGGACACAGAATGCTGACCTCGACGTGTTATTTGAGGTTGTACTCCTCAGGAGAAAAAATCAAAGTTCCTCAGCAGGAAATGCACATAAGAGGATTTCTGTATTAGCTACAGTCATTGCTCAGCCAGCATCAAGACAACACAATTGATTGTTTTCCACATCCTCACCTTCCTTGCAGGTGTGAGTTCGTCCTCCGGCGGGCAGCTTCTTGTTTCTGTGGGTAGTCTGCTGGATGACCAGCACTGGCACCATGTAAAGCTGGAGCGGCTCAGCACTCACCTCAATCTCAGCGTGGATAAAAGCACTCATCAGGTTCACATACCAGCTGAGCTCAGCCACTGGGACATTCACCAGGTGAGAGAAACTCTTCAGTGCATAGAAGGACATGTTTTAAAGTGGTAATCTATTTAGAAGTTAGCAAACACCTGTACACTTGAAAGGTGGCTACAAAAAGTTTTGTCCTTTATGGAATATGGCAGCCAAGGTCTGAAATGAATTTTTTTTTTGTCTGCCACTCAGAAATTGCATCTGCCACTTTTGAAATCTATGCGCTAAATGAAGGAATAACATTTTAGATCTGATTTCATTCAATGTTCGATATATTTTACATAAAAAACATTATATACATGGTAAATTACAGTGTTTGAATTACACCGTGGCTTCTTGGGGAGCCCTGTTTTTCAGGGAGTGGGAGGTTACTGTATTGTGCTGTACTTTACTATTGTCATCTATAGTGGTTGTTTGCATAAAAACACAAAATTCAAATGATTACGATTATTTAAATATTTGCTTTGATTAAAAAAACATCGAGGTAAGTTGTTAGGAAGTTAAACAGGTCATAATTCCCTCTCTACATTTGAACACATCATGGTAATGTTGTAATTTACCTTCTCCCAATAGTAATTTCACTGAGCACAGTTTGAACGCCTCATAATTGTAACTCAATGGCACCTCCGTTAACCTTGGTAGCTCCGTTATTTAACCAAGCAGAACTGTGCTGCCCACCTGCTCCTCCTGCCGATTTCAACACGGATTTGTTGTTCACAGTGTCGCATTATCAGAGAAAAACAAGGTGTGCCCCTCAGGTTGAGTAGCGCCATGCTTTTGAGTGTTTTTTTTTTTCTTTCTGCCTGGCTCCAGTCCAAAACAAACTGAAACATGATACAGTGTGCATATGCGTCATTGTGCATGCGTAACTATCAGAAAGCATCAATAAGAAAAATCAATAGACATGCAGGCATGAGATGCCACGAATCGGATAACTACTGTTCTCTATTCCCATCATTAGCATTTCTGTCAATGTATATTATTTCCACTGTGAAAACGTCAGTAACCTTTGAATCCTACAGATGGTGATGGTAACTTGTACATTTGTTTTTACGTGTGTTTTTTTCATGCGCAGCTGAGTGTGGGAGCTGTCCAGAGCCACGGACTGCAGAAACCCATCCTGTCCAACAGGAACTTCCATGGCTGCCTGGAGAACCTGCTCTACAACGACCTCAACCTAATCCACCTGGCTAAACAGAACAACCACCAGGCCTCCGTGGTGGTAAGTTCTTGTGTTTCAGAGTCTTTGGAACATCATTATGGAAATCTGCCATTCAGCGTTTATCAGAAAGACAAACCAGGGACTGTGGGGATGTGTTAGTTTAGAGTAGGGAATGTACAGAGTCCAGATGTGGAAAGGGTTAAATCAGGTGGCTTCAGAAGTAATAAAAAGATACAATTATACAGTATTTGAAAAGCAAATATTTGAGAAATGTCAGGAAAAGTAAACTTGACCCCAGTTTGTCAACCAATGTCTTAGACAATACTGGGCCTGGTCGTAGGAGCACCTCCAACTCGTGAATTGGTGTAAATCTCTCCTTGTTGAATCAGTAATGCTGTTGAAAAATCTGTGTCATTGATGGTCAGTGAACCTGATTTTCTTTCTGTGTGCACAAAAAGAGAGAAGTCAAAATGTAAATCCCAAGAAACATCTGTTCAGCAATATTAAAATTCATGGATGGAGGAGTTTTAGTTGCAGATACAGCTCACATATGGGAGACGTTTGCCTTCAGGGCTTTCTGCCTGAAAGGGTTTATTTGATCCCAAACCATGATCTTCTCCTAAACTTAACCAAGTAGGCGTGTTGCCTAAAGCTAAGGAAATTTCAGGCAGAAAGCCCTGAAGGCAAACTTCTTCCATGTGCTCTGTGCATATAGCTCTGTAAAACTCTATTAATATCAGCTTGAATCAATTCAAATTTGGATTCTGGGTCAATTTTGAATCAGTTAAAGGGACTGTTTGTAACTTTTTATTCGTATAAATGTAGCGGGTCGCTACACATGCGCGCTCGCATATGCGCGTTCGCGTGTGGCCGCTGAATCTCCTCCTCTGCCTGCCTTCGCTCAGAGAACGCGCGCGTTCTCACTCAGCTCGCTCCACCTCTAGACGTGAACGCGCGCTCACTCCACACCGCAGAAGAGTTAGTAGCTCTGAGAATATCTCGTGAATGTTCAGTGGACGTTTGTGCAGAAATAAATGCTGCAGCTCCTCCAGACCAACAGAGGTTTCCCGTGTCTTGTGAAGTGACGGAGCTCCTCAGCGAGTAACGTTACCGTCTCGTTACCGACCAGGTGCTGGTGTCTCCCTGAGGCCTGCGCTGAGGCCGGAAAAGCCAACACTAAGATCAGGTCTAAATCATGTTCATGGAGAGACCTTCGTCTGGTCAGCTAACATTACTGCCAAGCAGCTGAAATATAGAGTGATATTGTGGCTTTAGCTGACGTGTGTCACCTCACTGTTTTGAGCGATGCTCGTTCAGGTATATTTAGAGCGAGCAAGCACGAGCTCGACGCTGACTTTCGTTGATTTCACGACCACAGGTGTCGCTGTTAACAAGCATTTTTGAAAGTTACAAATAGTCCCTTTAAGTAACTGTGGAGATGTGTATTTTTTATTTTTATTTTTACTGATTACTGAACTGAAGCATTGTGAACAGTGTAAAATTGTAGATTTGTCTCTGGGGCTTATGGGTATTGTAGTGTTGAGTGCTATTTGACAGAGTTGACTAGAAAATAAGTGATTTCTCAGATAAACGTAAGTTGTTCTATTTGCATAATATTTAATATAATCAAGATATATATTCACATTGATTCTTTTTTTTATTACATTGGTGTTGTATCATTGCACACTGTGATGTCTGTCTTTCTTGTATATTGCCTTTGTGTTGTTGTTTATGGTGAGCTAACGCACATTCAGTGTATCTGTGTTATTTACAAGAATGCTGTATATCTGATATTATAGCCATCTGTTTATACATCTATTTATATGTTCCATCTATAGTGAATCATTTACTGAGCATATGTTCTGATGTTTACTTTCTGACTTCATGTCTTTCAACTTTGTAACAACACATATATGAAACCTTTTTGTGCCCTTCCTCCCACAGTTTTTTCCCTCATGCCTTTTCTGCATCAGTGTCATTATTATGCTAATGGTCACTGTCACGATTATTATTGTCATTATCATTTTTTTCATCATCTGCATCATCATCCTCTTCATTTTTACACCCGTCATCATCATTGTCATTAGCGTCCTCATAATCTCCTTCATTATCATCTCCAATGTCATCACTTGCACATTTTTTTGAGTTATAAAGCCCAAAGCAAAAAACTAGCGACGAAAAGTAGAGACTTAGTAATAAATTAATAGATCAGGGAGGAAAAGAGGTGGAGAATGAAAATGAGGAGAAGTGAGGGAAGGAGATGCGGAGGAGGGAAAGAGAGAAAGTGTCACTTGCACTGTGGTGCAAAGTAGTCATCACATAAAAGTTTATTTAATACAAATTTTATGTTAATGGGAGTCAGTGTACAACTCGTGCCTCACATTGTGCTGTATAGGAGATTTTCCTGAATACATTATACTAACCATATCTTACAGTATATATTTATTTCCCTCCATAGGTTATTTAGTTTTTGCAATGTGTAATGGAAATTTAAATCATGCTAATGCCTCTCAAACTTTTCTGGAAACAGTTAATCCATTGTATAATTGCTATTTCCTGATGCCATGCTGGGATTAGGAGATGTGAGACAAATGGTGAAAGTGGGTGCAAACGCTTTGTGACCCCGATGCTTCTGGTTTCCCGGCTTATTTTAGCTCCTCGGCTAATGTCAATATGGTAATACAGATGTCCTTTTTCAGAGAGTTGCTGATGAGACCTCTATGACATCGAGTCAAACCGAGTCAGCCTCTGCAACTACTGAATATTCATGTTTTATTATCTCTTTCATAATCATGTCTCTCTCTCCCTTCCCTCCTCTTTTTCTCAGGGCAATGTGACCTTTTCTTGTGCAGAGCAAGTTTCAGTCGCCGTGACGTTCACTGACTCCCAGAGCTTCTTGCATTTGCCAGGACTGACATCGTGGTCGTCAGGGGTCGTCTCTGTGGCGCTGCAGTTTCGCACATGGAATAAGGCTGGGCTGCTCTTGACCTTTGACCTCCCTCAGCAGGAGGGCACAGTGTGGTTGTACCTGAGTGAGGCTAGACTCCGCCTACAGATCAGCAGAGCTGGCAGGGCCCAGCTGGAGCTCAGCGCAGGTCGGTCCAATCAGGAGTTACACCTACACAGAGGTGTGAATCTGTTGCCTTTGTTGTTCAGTTGTACAACAGAGATGACATAACATAGCTCAGATTTATGCCGCAGACATAAAACACAGGCAGATTTGTTCTGTCTAAGCGTAATAAACTAACCAGAAGAGTGTTCAATCAAAATCTTTAGTGTGAAAGTTGCTTCTTTACCTTGAAAACCCTCAAGGTCCACTTACTAGCTTTCTGGGACTTTGAAGTCAGTGTAGTAACGTTACATACAGTAACTTAGACAGAAAAATCCCGTGTCCTCAAGGTAAAATTACTTTTTTTGTGAATGGAGTCTGATCTGGAAGCTTTGAAGACCGCGATATAACGGCTTTTGTCCCCCGTCGCAAAGGGCTGTCTGATGAAGGTGAAGCCGTGAAAATATCCTAAATATAGTGTACCTTTGAATTTTTTTTAGGTGGCTAAAATACGTTTTTCTGTTGCTCCTGCCCACAGCCACTTTACGTCTCCGTCAGACAGACCTTTCTGATAGGGAACAGAAGCAGTTTTATTGTTCTCTTGAAAGCCACAAGATTACATTCACAAAAACAGTAATTTGGCCTTGCAGAACACTGGAGTTTACATACAACCGCACTTCAAAAAATCTGAACCAATCCTTTTAGTTATTTCCAAACTTAGGACAGCTGAGTGACTCAGCTAAAGCTATTGTTAACATTATTCATAACCTTATTGATTAGCTTACTTTGGTTACCTACGTCACTGCTTTTTGCAACGGCTGAGTGGGCCTTTCTATTTGAATAGAACTGAATAGAATGCAGGTGGACCCTCTCTTTAACCTACCACATACTTAAATCACAACTCTATATAGCTCCACAACACTTTCATCAAGTTTAATGATTTAACAAATTAATCTTGATTTATTATCTTTTACTAGAGCTTCCAATAACATCTCACGGTCTTCCACCTCCCCCGGGGGCTTCACAGCAGCCCACTGCTCCTAAAATGTTTATGATTGGTTAAATGCAGAGTCAAATTTAATTTATGTACCTGTATTTATATGATAATTGTGATGAAGTTTATTTTATTATTTAAGGAACTCTTAGAAACTTTAGAAAACTTCAAATCACTTGCATGTCATATTGAAATGAAAATGTTAACTCACCCAAACTGTTCATTCATTTTGCATTTAACTTTGTCTCTGTGTGTGTATAAAGGCTCAGGTCTGAATGATGGTCAGTGGCATTCTGTGGAGCTGAACTCTGGACAAGATCATCTGAGCATCACAGTGGACACTGACGAAGGAGCTACCGCTCACACCAGCATCCCACTTCCTCTAACCGCAGATAGTCAGCTCTTCTTCGGCGGTAAGAAGACACGAAAGAAAACTTACACCATGTGTGCTGTTTCTATCTGTTTTTGTTAGCAGTAAAACAAATATTATAGCTCAGGACAGCTGCCAAAAGGTATTTAAAATTGTACTTCAAGTAGACCTCGGGATGGGAAAACTGCTGACATGGACGTTTAGGACTTGTTAAAATTCACTGAGGTACTCTGGGAATAATTATCATCTCCAACTCTACTTTAGAGGTTTAGTGCCACCCAGAGAGGGATGCTTAGTCTCTCCCTCTCCACTTCCTCCTCCTCTGTCCTCTCTCTTTCTTTAACGTTTACTCACTTCAAACTATCTCCCCTTTTTTCGTACCTCTTTCCCAGTTTCCTTTTTGCGTTTCTTTCCTTCCTCGATGCATTTCCCTCACTCCAATCACCTTCCCTTTTAATTTATCTCCAGCCCCCCTACTATCTCTGTAGTGCTTGTGTATACTCTCCCCCCAATTAGTCTACACATAGTCCTGCATATACAAATAAAGGCACATGCTGTAGATGCATACATTAACCCTACACACATCTCATCCGTCTATTAATGAGATTGTGGCTTTGAAAAGCCTTTTTTCAACCACAACATAAGTCACATGGAAGTTCACCTGTAAGATAATAGAACTCCTTATGATTAAAAAAAATACAGTGAGTTTAACTCCAGCAGAGATTTAATGTGAATTTTAATCTTCAAAGTGAAACACCAAATATCGCTCCGCCATGAGGAAAACAGCTCCAACAAAATCTTCTTCTGAGCTCCTAAAATTCAAAGTGACAATAAACAGTGACTCATCTTTCCTCCCTCCTCCTCTGCTGCGAGGTGTCGAACTCTGCGCCTGATGGGCTGACTATAATTAGAGCAACGCAGAGCCCGGAGCAGGAATGCTGTATTTGGCCACAGATAGATTGCCTCCATCCAGGATCAACCTCAAGCATGAATCACTGATGGATAAGACATGGGGCTCATTCACATGCTTTGGCGAAGAGTGGTTTTATATATATATATTATATACAGCCACCTCAGGTCTGCCTATGAGAAAAGGGCTTAGATGAGTGTAAACATAATCAAAACTCAGTCTCATCTGATACACAGATAATGAAGTGGAGAACGAATGCACTTCTGAACTTAAAACTAGGTAAAAGGACTGGAGAAAGGAAAGTCAAAGATTTTGTTTTGGAGAGGAACCGAATAGAAGCTAGATGCAGTGGTGGAAAAAGTACTCATATCTTTTACTTAAGTGTAAACACCACAGTGTAGAAATACTTTACCACAAGTAAAAGCCATGCATTCACAAATTTACTTAAGTACAAAAGCATTAGCATCAAAACATACTTAAGGTACCAAAAGTAAAAGTATTCATTATGCAGAATGGCCCATTTCAGAGTAATGTATATTATATTATATTATTGAATTATAATGATCACTTTACTGTTGTAGCTGGTAAAGGTGAGGTTAATACCACTACATTATACCCCTTATCTTATCTTAACCTATAATAATGCATCACATTTTATTTGTTGATTATATTTTGTATTGTTAATCTGAATGTGCAAAGTAGTAACTAAAGTAATCAGATAAATGTAGTGGAGTAAAAAGTACATATGTCTTTGGATTGTAGTGGAGTAGAGGTATAAAGTCACAGTCAACAAAAAATCATAACATTTTAACCCTCATTAATGTGAGTAATGTGAGTTTTAACCCCTTATAAAATATCACAGTGAAGATTAAAACTAAACGCGGTTTATTTAATTCCATGTTTATTGATGGTCATACCAACAAAACAGCATACAAACAAATACAGAGCTGTAGACCGACCATTGATTGAGTGTCATGTGCTTCCCTCCCCAGGTTGCCCCATTCAGGAGAGCAGTCAGGAGTGTAAGAACCTCTTCAAAGTGTTTCAGGGCTGTATGCGTCTGCTGACTCTGGATAACCAACCTGTTGACCTGATCAAGGTGCAACAAAGGCTGCTGGGAAACTACAGCCACTTGCAGATTGATATGTGTGGCATCATCGACAGGTTAGTCTCAGGTTAATGTTCCTCTGCTTTGTGTGTTGATTTGATCCAAAGTTTCTTCCACTGTCAATTTGGGAATTGTGAAAATGGTGATAAGAATAAATACTCGGTTTATGATTTATTTGTGTTTTCACTGCTGGTTTGGTCCACGTTTAAACATAGTCCCCCAACAAATACACAATGAAAGTAAATATTCTTGATGCATTCTTGATTTACATTTTCAATAGAAACAAATTGGCTGAGAACGAGGCAGACAAACTGTTGTTTTTGGTCTTTTTATGGGTTGTGTTGATGATAACTAAGATATAGAATTTCAGCAGCCTTATTCTTTAACTGAGCTATTTGAGAGACACAGAGAGACAGGGGAGTAAACTGGAGAGGCATTCTCAAGACTCAGCAACCAGGACAAAACCAGTACAGGGTATATTCAAACTACCAAATTGATGAAATCAAGTATCAGAGATTGCCAATGGCTGTCAGTGTGGACAGAAGGTAGCACCTTGGACAGCTCCCTTGCTGCTGTCTTTAGACTAACTGCAGGTTCAGCACCTTGGAGAGCGCTGCAGCAGTCTCTAGTTACAGAGTTAAGGGGAAAAGTTCTGGAGGAATCCACACTCCTCCTTCCAAACACAACAAGTTTCCAAATCTGAGCCATCTCTCTGGGGCGGCTAAATAACTTGTTTATAACACGGAATGAAAAAGATCATGTTGAAAAATCCCTCCCTGAGGCACTAAAGAAATCAGGGATAGAGAGTGGAGCACCAGTATCCATTTATTAATCCAAATCTAACATTCTTGGCCGCTGGCTACACCTAACTGCCTTCCTGAAGAGAGACCGAAAGACTTACTGTAGGAGTTGCTAAGTGGATTAATTAGCACCGTGAGGCAAATGTATTTTGTCTCCTCGTTCACTTAAGGTGATTATCAAAGACAAAATGGGAAGGAGGTTCTTCCTAAGTTATCATGGAGAGAATAGACTTTAAGTATACCTCAGCACGGCTATACAGTTAGAGATTTGTTGTCAGGTCGTGCTAGGGATTCATACGTGCCAATGGAAGTGTTGCATTGTTCCTGCGATGAGTGTTGGGGTGTCCTATGGCATTCAAGACATTCAATGCCTCCTCTGTTGGCAATTCCAAAAACCTCCAGGAACTTTTTCAACCTTTGTGTGTTTTGTTTTGAATTCATGCATTAAATATTACAAACCATAGAGGACACAGTAACTGACAAGGATAAATATTCAGTAAGTCATTTAAAGGAAAGAGTTCAACATTTTGGGAAATACACTTGCCGAGAGTTAAATGACAAGATTGATACCACTCTCATATCTGTTCATTAAAGGTGCAGTGTGTAGGATTTGGCGGCATCTAGTGGTGTGGTTGCAGATTGCAAGACTGCAGTAACATGAGCAGCCGAGTGCAAAACCATGGTAACGTCGTTCGTCTCACTCAGAGGCCATCTTTACCATAATAACACTACTTTAGGAGCAACGGAAGTCATACGGCAGCTGGCGGTACCACAGCTTTGCACTCTGCGGCTCACGTTACTGCAGTTTCATAAGTGTGTCGGAGAACTACGGTGGCCTTCAGGTAACGTAAAAACATGAAACTTACTACATGGCGGACTCCATGAAGAGGACCCGCTCCCTATGTAGATATGAAGGGCTCATTCTAAGCTAAGGAAAACAAAGATTCTTAGTTTCAGGTTATTATACACTAATGAAAACATTGTTATGAATATTATATTACATTTCTGCTAATAGATCCCCTGAAATGTTACACACTGGCCCTTTAAATGTGAAGCAGGAACCAGAATTAGCCTAGTTTAGCATTTAAGACTGGAAATGGGGAAACGGCTACCCAGACTCTGTCCAAAGGTAACAAAATCCACGAACCAGCACCTCTAAACCTCTCTTAACACGCCATATCGTGTTTGTTTAATCAGTACAAAAACCTAATTGTAAAAAACACAATTTGCAGTTCTATTGGACCACAGTCTATGTCTAGTCTAGTCTATGTGCCAGACTATTTCTTGGGCCAGGCGCAGCGGCTTCCTAGAGTCTTGTTGTCACCATGATTATGCATCAAACTAAAAAAAAAGTTCCACCACGTCTATTGGCAAATGTGTTAATACCTGTTCCAAGTGGCCTCGCTCAAAGTCAGGGCATCATGCAAAATGAATCATGCAAATGGATAATGGCTCACACTTTTGGACACTCTCTCCCTGTTGCCATTCATGGTGTCGCACTCGGTTTTACATACAAAAAGTAACGGAAGCAGTTGTGTAAAAAATGAAAAAAAAAAGAGAGAGACAGAAGTTGCTTTTCAGATTTCAGAGGAAAAGTACAAAAATTGTTGGACACAACTCCAAAACCTGACATGGGTAAAAGTGCAGAGGGAGGGGGGTGTCAGACGTTGTTTGAACAAGCACTTTGTTTGAAGCACACTGACACCTTTAGGGCACACTTGCTTTCCAAGGCTATGAAGTCTCTGAACTCACTACTCCCTCCTGCCGACCTCTCTCCGCACTGGATGAGGGTGTGTTATGAAGCGAGATGGATGGAGCTGTCAGAAGGCAGTAATTCTGACCTCTTTGCTTCTGTCAGGTTCCTGACACCTTAATAATACACCTTGTCAAAACACACAAACACACACACGCATACACACACACACACACACACAAGCACACACACATAGCCACAAATAAAAAGAAACACAGGTCACCAAGAGGTCCTGTCTTCTTGTTTTGTTTGACTGTCTGTCTGTCTGTCTGTCAGCCAGTGACTTTGTGAGATGTCTGTAGAGACTCACACATGCACACACATCTTACCCTTCACACTCCTGTGTCATTCCCAAACTCTCCCCCGTGTGCGTGTGTGTGTGTGATGTGGCAGCCTATCCAGGAGCAGGTACAGAGCCGACTGAAAGCATAAAAATACATACCTTTCCTCTCTCTCTTGCTGTTCAGCAGACAGCAGCTATTTGAAGTCTTTGTAGGACATCCCAGTCTGCCTGTCCAGTAATGGAGTGCAGATCGGACGGGGGCTGCTCTGTGTTGGTTAAGCCAGGGGCAGTAATAGAAACCGGGGTAGATTGGATGCAAACCCTGTGATCCAACGTTATAGGACACTGTCACACCACACTAGAACCTTTTAGATAAGCTACAAAGTCTCTTCGCTCAGTTAATCCGGGAGTCCTGTGATCTGAGCTGCCGTGCTGTACGCTGTCACATTGCATTGCAAATTGCTAGCCAAGCTAGGAGCCCTCCAGAGATTTATAGAGGACAAAGTGTTTGCAAAACTCAAAACTTTTTAGCCCTGAAAAGATTTATAGTAGATTCAGTGATACGGGCTACACTGCAGTTGACCAAGGCATGTGTTTGTGAACCTTTGCAATTTTCCATGTGCCTGTTTGAGGCTGCATGCTCCATACGCTGCCGAAAGCAAACTGGATGGCGAGACAATGACTGAAAACTCCACAGCGCTGCAGGAAAGAGTTGCCTACTGTGACCGCAGATGGTTCTTGCCAAGGAAAGTTTAATTTTCCCGACTTTTACAGAGTGCAGTGGGAGCAGGGACAAAGTGGTTGTTAGAAGATCCAGCAGAATGGGTGCATGCAGAGACATGTGTCTTGTCTGCTCTTACTTGAAGATAAAGCATTTTCTCTGGGCGTTCATTCTGGAGCCTGCATGGGAGAAGAAGTGGCCTGATGGTAAATTGTGGTATTTTTAATGTGCTTGGCCTCCAATTAATTTACAGAAGAAATTAGGTTTAATAGTTTAAAGGAACAGTATGTAGCATTTAGGGGGATTTATTGGCAGAAATGGAATTTAATAGTAATAAGTATGTTTTCTTTAGCGTATAATCACCTGAAACTACAAATCATTGTGTTTTCTCTCTCTCATTCTCTCATCTGCAACCGCTTATCCCGTTAGGGGTCGCGGGGGGGGCTGGAGCCGATCCCAGCCGACATTGGGCGAAGGCGGGGTACACCCTGGACAGGTCGCCAGTCCATCGCAGGGCTGACACATAGAGACAGACAACCATTCACGCTCACATTCACACCTATGGGCAATTTAGAGTCAACAATTAACCTAACATGCATGTCTTTGGACTGTGGGAGGAAACCGGAGTACCCGGAGAAAACCCACGCTAACACAGGGAGAACATGCAAACTCCACACAGAAGGGCTCCAAGTCAGATTCGAACCTGCAACCCTCTAGCTGTGAGGCGCCAGTGCTAACCACTGCACCACCGTGCAGCCCCCATTGTGTTTTCGTTACCTTAAAATGAGCCGTTTATATCTATATACAGAGCCGCCATGTTTCTACAGTGGCCCAGAATGGACAAACCAAACACTGGTTCTAGACAGGGCCATTCATGTTTTTGCGTCGGCCACTGTAGTTTTCCTACATGCCTGGCACACTGGAGAAGTTTCAGTTGGTTGCACTCTGCAACCTCACCGCTAGATCCCGCCAAATCCTACACACTGTACCTTAAATGAAAATGTTCATGATAAGTCATCGTAAAATGTAAGTGAATGTTGAAGAAATTTTAAATAATTAGTTAATTCTTAGTAGCAAACATGTGTATCTCCCAAAATATTGAACTATTTCTTTAACATTTTAAAAAAAACATTGGCTATTGTGTTTAGACTTAGCTTTAAAAAGGACCACTGTAACGATCAATTTAGGAAATAACCACTGTGGACTGAAACAGAATCATGAAAAAAAAATGTAAACAGGACAGGATTGGTAACCATAAAACATCCAGGATTGGGTGGGAAGTGGAAGAAATTGATTGGACATACAAACAAAGTTTCACTCGTTTCTCCCTCTAATGATCGCACCTGTCGTTCATCACAATTACAGTAAGTAAGCAGTGTACCCATTGCTATTTCCTGCCATGATTCCAATCAGCGTCATTTTCGAACTCTGCGGTGTGATCACAGCTCCTCTTTCAGTCTCTCTCTCTCTCTCTCTCTCTCTCTCTCTCTCTCTCTCGCTACAGTCCCCTGACCTCATTTCCTCAGGTTCACTGTCCAAACACAGTTGATATCCAGTCACTGCCTCCATCTCGCTGCTGCTCACTTCATCTTTCTTTCCCTCCATCACCCTCAGCCCCCTGTCTCACCTCTTCCTCCCGACATCCTCTCCTCTTCCATCCTGCACCATCCATACTTCCTAATTGCCGAATCCTCCCACTTTACCTCCTTTCTTTTATCCTTCTGGTTACCTAACTTTGCTCGAGGAAGATTTTCTCTGCGTGTGTATAGTGTATATGCTTCTGTCTTTGTGAGGACCATGGTGACTTTTAGACCTCGATAGTGAGGACATTTGATTAAGGTATGATGGTAAATGTTAGGCTTAAGGCAAGGGAATGCATTATATCAATAAGGGGACTAACAGGTGAAGTGGTACAAATGTATGTGTGTGTGATTGTGTGTGTTTTTACACTTGAGAGTATCGTCATACCACTGTTTATATGATATCTTATGAAACATTTTTAAGTTTTGAGCTAAATATAATGATTTTTCTTATTCATCACATTTCAGGCAGCGTTTTGCAATGTGTTTATCATGCATGTTCATATTGCAATGACGATGAAAATACGATTTATTGGTAAGCCCTAACTTGAAGGCGAGCTGTTTCTGAGCAATACAGTTATGATATATAGAAATTAGACGGACAGATGTTTCTTATGTAGACTGTAGACTATGTTGTATGGACCAGTGTTTCCCACTGTCTCTGGGTGGCCCACCCAATTATATTTTTTAATTCATTTTACAGTCATACTCTGCTGGAATTGCACATTAATGTGAGATTGTATAGATTGGAAAACACATTGTCCTCATTGGATGTTAGAATCACCGTTAATGCAGTGCTCTTGTGTGTTGTACATTCTGCCCATGCAACTGCAACTGCAAATACAAATGAGCTTATTAGTGCTCAACTAGAGTTGATTAAATTGCACTTGCACAGCTAAATATACAATAAATTAAACTGCTTTGTCGCTGACTTCTTAATGTTATAGGCCCCCAACAGCAAATGACCTCCCCTCACTTCTAAAAGCAACACATCAACCACAAATACAAAAAAGTTTGACCTGAAGCCGTTTAGAAAATGTCCTGTCGACATTTTTTGGGGGTAACTCAGCAGATGGGAGACTGAGGAAGGAAATATGGCTCCATGTCTTAATAGAAGCTTTTTGGCCCTGTAACATGTAAATAAATAATAAAAAGTGACTTTGCTTTTTGGGTGACGGGTTTGGGTGGGAGTTTAAGACTCTTGTCTCTGGCTGATGCAATGCTAGTTAACAATACTAACAAAGAGATGTTTCAACCTCAGCTTTCTCTCAGAACATGCACCTGTGCTCCACTTGACATGACAATAAAGACTTGTGAAGTTTTCATTTAAAAGATTGAAACTTTTTTTTGTTGTAAGATTGCTTTTATTCAGGTCCCTCCTACGCACCTACTCATAAGAACCGGCAGGTGTGCTGAAGGCCTGTTGTTCTTTTTCATGCCAACATCCTTGAGAAACTTTTTAAGAGAACTTTTTACAGACAGACAATAAGGATCTCTCTCTCTCCCTCTGTCTATCTGTGTCTCTGTCTGTCTCCCAGGTGCTCCCCCAGTCACTGTGAACATGGAGGTAGATGTACTCAGTCATGGAGCACCTTCCACTGTAACTGCTCCAACAGCGGCTACAGAGGAGCCACCTGCCACAGCTGTAAGCAACCAGCAACAGGGTATCTGCAGGTCTTTAAAATGCTTGAAGCCTAAAATATAATGATGAAAATAGAAGTTATTCAAGTGTTTAAATGTGGTCAGTACTTTTTAATGTCCCTATTTTCTTTAGGGCCATTAAAATATTTTCATTATGCTGAAAGTACAGGCTTTAGTAAAATTAAAGACATATCACCTTAGAAAGTTGTTATGATGAATGTGTTGGCTAACAGTTGTCCATTTAAGCAGACATAGAGACTTCAAATTAATGTGAATGTTGCATTCATTTGATGGTAATTCTCTTTGGGTTAATCACTGCAAGCAACACCTTTCACAAACACAGTTATTTGACCCACTGTTAATATAAAAATATTCATTACTGCAGTTTCAGAGTAGTGACGAGGTAAGGCAAGCAAAATGAGAAGAATTTAAAGGTGCTCTATTTGATATCCAGAGCATTAATATAGTAGCAAGCAACTGTTTGCTATGTAAAAATATAGAGGAGTAATGTCCACCTGAGAAGAGAATGAAGTCCCTCTCCCTCTGAGTGTTGTATTCCGAGCTTCTTCGTGCTTTATTGACTTAGCCGGCCAACGTGTGTGCTTTTAGTGCATGTTCGTGCCCCACTGGCTAGCTCACGACCGCCGCTCTGCATCGTTCCAGTTCTCCCCCCACCCTAGGTTAACACTGTTAGCTCTGTCAGCATGGTTGCCATTGTTTTCACTGTTAGCGCTGTTAGCACCATTAGCTGCATTTAGCCCCTTTAATTAATTGCTTCTCAAAATTTTTAATATAAAGAGTAGTAATGTCTGTTTTATTATCTGATTTTACATTTCAGTGTTTTGCTTCCTATGTGTAGCTTAACCTTTAAAGTATGTTGCAGTAAATGCTAGAAGTTAATGGATTTCAAATTCTAAACATAATGGCTTTAAATCCCCCACGTTATGTTGAACTTTATTCAATTATTTATATAACAAGGAAAATGACTTGAAAAATAATGGAGAATTTGTGTTCCTCTTGTATCTGTAGTAGAGTTATAGTCATGCTGGGCTTGTGTTTTGTGTCTGTTGTGACTCTGTTAATATACAGTAAAAGCTCATTGTAGTGAAATATTATTCATATCATGGTCTATTGTTTTCTTATAATACAGTACAGTTGAGAACTTTTTTTGTGTCTTAAATAGCTGAAAAAGCAAAATACTATAGTGTACACAGAAATAGTCTTAAATAATAAATGTTATGTTCGGCTGAATATCAAATGTTGGAGAAACATTTAACAAATTGTGAATGAAGCCTTCGATTAATGGAGATTAGTATTAGAGTATTCCAGACATGTTCTCATTGCTTCTACTTTAATAACAATGAGACTGCATGTCCCCTAACACTTAATGTTTTTTTCCTACTCCATTGTTTCAGAACTTTAATTAGCCACGTTCAATCGGGAATAGACTAAACAGATTGTTGGTACTTTATTATACTGAGTAAATTAGATTTCCATTTAATTTTAAAGTCTTAAAAGCTATTTTTTGGGCTTTCTGACACCTGCAGATGGCCCACTATCTCTTATTTATTCATTTTAAATGTGTGTGGATATATGTGTGATATGTATGTGTGTGCAAGTCTAGCCCAGTCTAAAGTGATGTGACTGCTTTTCACTAAAGTTCCATTAGACATGATGAGGCAAAGGTTCAACACCCATCACACAGACTGTACCATTTTGTCACAGACAAAGAACCACTTCAAAAATGACAACAATATCTCCTCTTTAAAGCAACTACAAATACTCTAAGATCTTGATCTGGCTAGTGCATGCATTTGTTTTGTAGGTGAGCAAAAGATAGACACAACTTGGTCATCAATAGGTTTGCTCACTTCACTGGCCTCTCAACTTTATACAAACTACTGTCGATTGCCTGGTGCATGTTGGTCATCATGCTCATAATCACAGAAAGCTTTGTGGTGCTTGCTTTGCTCGACAAATGCTGCTAATGTTAGCTACATTCGACTAACCTAAGCCAAAGCCTAGGTTCAATTCATCAATTCATACAGTATATTGATGTAAAACCACATCTTACAATCAGTGTTTCTGTTATATGTAAATGTAAATCAGTTGTACATATACACACATATTGTACACAGCACAGAAAACAGTGAAATGTATTATCTGCATTTAACCCATCCTAGTATTAGCCATTTTTTGCAGTGTTGGCTCACGAAATATGACGGCTGCAGTAGCTTGGAAAATAGCAACATGTGGTTCTGAATTTGATTAATTTACTGTTAATCAGACGGAAGCGGACCTGATCGAATTCAGTCAGCGCAAACCCCAGCGCTGGGGCTCACAAAGAGCTGTTCTAACCTGTGTAATGATAGCAACAGAAAGTCTGTTAATCCGGCGGGGAGGTGGCGCGGTCCAGGATCAGCTGACCACCAGCCCTCTGTGACCCCTCGGTGCTACAACAAAACCCCTTCCAGATCCTAGAGGAAACATTGGCCATGTATTTCATAAATATTATACATACTATACATATTACATACCAGTCTAGGAGGAAGAGGGCCAATTCAGGATCGGTTTGGAATCGATCAATCCTTTCAAATCCCGCAATTCTTGAATGTTGAATGACCGATCAAGGTTGACTCTTATTTTCGCCATGCTCTATCACTGTCTATTTTATGCTTTTTTTGTACTTTGGTCAATTATTTTATTTTATTTTCTTTGCTGGTCCTGCCCCAGTATCAGAGCATAACCACAAAATAAGCTATAACATAAAAAAGTTAAATTCTCTAACGAAAAATCACCTCATGCTTCCTTTTAACTAGTTAACATACTACTAACTGTGAAACGGTGCGTGTGCCGACTGCATCAGATACTTCAAGTGCAAATCAAGTTAAATATGCTTTAGCAGTAGTACAAAAAAAAAGTTTTTTTTTCTCAAACTTCTACCTGTGTGCCTGTGGAGACTTGTGAATAAGTTTGCACCAAATTTGATATGCTGCTTCTCAACAAAAATAGCCTGGTGGTGATACATAATGCAGAAATAAAGTGTCACTTTATCCACTGAGAGAAAGCTGAAGAAAGAACAAAGGCATCCTGCTGTAGCCACCATTTCAACCAGAACACATCAACCACAGTGAGC
Source organism: Sebastiscus tertius (assembly GCA_916701665.1). Taxonomy (NCBI): domain Eukaryota; kingdom Metazoa; phylum Chordata; class Actinopteri; order Perciformes; family Sebastidae; genus Sebastiscus; species Sebastiscus tertius. The sequence continues at coordinate 7,415 of CAKAOH010021421.1, read as the reverse complement.
AAGCGGTGTGAACTTCTTTCTACTTTATTAAATTTAATTAAATGCAAGTAGCATGGCTAATTATTTTTTTCTAAACTGAAAGAGGACATACTTGTGGAGTCACTTTTATACTATACTTATCATATGCTCATTTCATTTATTTAAGTCATGTTAATGTTACAGAGCGCTTTAAATTTTGAGTTGACAGTTATTCTAATGGCTTACCTTAACTGACATATTGTAGCATAATTCAATTCATGTATATTCTTTTGTAGAAATGTTTATACTATAGACACAGAGACGGTCAAAGTGCAAAAGAAATGTGGAAATTAAGTTGCGTCTACCGCAGACTACCTAGGCACAGTGATGCCGCTTTCTTCCGCTTAGACATTGAAAGACTGTTTTTCTTTACAAATCTATTGAACTTTTGTGCAAAATGTTCTATAATTCTTGGGAAAGGACCTCGGGGTTCCTTATTCAATGTTTGAAAGTTTGTAAAAGTGTGGGATGAAACACTTCCCTCACACCTTTTTATATTTAGTCTTGAAAGCAACCAACTACAATGTAGGAAATATTTTTTTCCAGCTCTAAATATTGCTATGTAGGTCAGAACATTTGAACTAGAATGAAAGACTTCTTGTTAGGCTCAGAACAAACCACAAAATCATTTAACTCCCTCCCTGGCGTTATCAGAAAAAAAGAAAAAAAAACCGATAGGAGAGAAGGGAAGAGATATAGAAAGATGGAAAAGTAGAAATGAGGACTGGAAGAAGTCGTACAGAGAGAAAGATAAAGAGAAAGTGAGGATAGGAGCAAGAGGGAGTTATACAGCAGAAGAGCATGTCAGGAAAGGAGAGTGAGTCCTGAGGCAGACTTTTCTCTCTACATAAATGGATTTAAACTTAGAGAATGCCTGCAGTATTTTAGGTGAGTCAAATTAGAAATTATAGAGATTCTGGCTTTGATTACACTGCCGAGCATTGATTGAATCTTTCTATGCTCCGGTGGTGTGATCAGCTCCAGGCTGGATCAGAACGAACTCAGGTTCACACACACACACGCACACTCACACACACACACTGCTCACCTCTGTGTTTGATTGTTATATTCAAGTCAAAAACTCTCTTGAGCTGTATCAAGGAACCGTCTTAAGCGACAGACTGACATGAGAAAAAGAAAAAAACACATGTATACAATGTGGGAAATGTTCTACTACTGTTTATGACTCCTGTGACTTCTTTTCCTGCACTATATTGTAGATGGTGTGCGTGTGCGCGTGCAAACATTATGTAACCAGAGGGCTTTATATAATTAGTTTTCACCTGTTTTTAGTTCCATAGCTTATTGTTACATAACTGTTTTTAATTGGTTGACCCTTTTTTTTAATTGTTAACATTTTATTGTTTATAATACAGCACAAATGCACTAAAAGGGTTAGGGATGTGCTTTCCTTCTGTGCAATTCACACCTAAAAGGCATTCACAATACACTCTAATACAGTTTGGATACAGAACAAGCAGCTTTCACCAGGATTGGGTATGGTTTTGATTTCAATTTCAGTTTTTATCAACAACTAGTTGTGATTCTTTACGTACTATTTAAAGATGTTCTATACGATATCCAGAGCATTAACATAACATCAAACAACTATGGTAAATGAAGTCGCTCCCCCTCTTTGTGTGTTGTAATCCAAGCTTCTCACTGCTTTGTTGACATAGCCGGGCCGGCCGTGCATGCTTTTAGTGCATGCGAGCGTGCCCCACTGGCTAGCTCATGGCCGCCGCTCTGCACTGCTCTCATACGGCGGTTACAGCTGATAACGCTGTCCCGACCGACGGCACCATCACGGAATCGTAGCACCCACCCTCCGGTTCCCTCTCAGGTTAACACTGTTAGCGTGGTTAACTATGAGCTGCCAGCTCAGCTGTCGCCATGTTGAGAGCTGTGCAGAGGCAATAGAAATGCTCTTAATCCCATATTTAGCACCTTTAAGTAAGAAAAGAATATGTAGAAAGCAAAGTTATTTTTATTTTTGGTAGATTTCAGTGAGAAGACAATTACAATAAATGAAAAGGTATTTTATTATTTTTGGTGATCGAGTAAAATTAGGGCAAATACTTGAGTGAGACGAGACATAATTACCATTATGATTCTGACAATTTTAATATGAGATGGATTGCTCTTCTATTGAATTGACTTGACCCACATCTTTGACATATATGAAGCATAGTGTTTGTTCAGGCCGAGCACTGAAGCCGCACTCACGTTACGTGATTGCTATCAGCTGTCAAAATATTATTGGCTTATTGAGACGTCATCTGTTCAGACTAGAAACATCCAGTCAAATTCATCCAAGTGTTTTATAAACTCTCAGTTTTCACTATCACTCCGATGATTCTCTGATGCCAACACTGATTGCGGTTGCAACTCCCTCCACCACTCCAACTTCTCCATACATCACTGAAGCTCTGGTATTATCTTGAGGGGTGGTTCTCCAAGCAGACTCCTTAGAGCTCCTTTAAAGTGCAGAGCTATTTCCGCCAAATCTATCAATCTATCATCTCTATAACCATAACCAAATTATCAATTTTCTTTGTCATAAAAGTCTCTGACTGAAATGGAGCCGGCAATGTGGACGGAAGTGTAGTAGTCCCAAACTTTGCTTTTGGGAATTGATAGGGGCAATGTTTCCTCTCAAATCAGATTGTTATTGATATCCTTTTATTGCATTTTCTTTCACAGCAAAATATGAACAGTCATGTGAGGCGTACAAACACAAAGGCAACACATCAGGACATTATCACATAGACGTGGACGGCAGTGGACCAATCAAACCCCAGCTCATCTACTGTAACATGACAGGTAACGCCCAAAGACACACATAAACACATGCAGTATATCAGCATATATATTTATTTATTTATTTCTCTATTGTCTGTTTCTCTCTCCGCCAGAGGACATGGCATGGATGGTGATCCAGCACAATAACACAGAACTGACCAGAGTGCATTCGTCCCCTGAGAGAAACCAACATTTCGCCCACTTTGACTACGCTTCTGAAGAGGAGCCGTTAGCGGCCATCATCAGCCAATCAGAGCACTGTGAGCAGGAACTGTCCTACCACTGCAGGAAGTCCCGCCTCCTCAACACACCAGGTAAGCCCGCTGATGTTTTCTGTTGTGTCTAAGTTAATGAGATGGGATATCTTGGAGGACAGATGTGAGATATGTAAGTTTTGTTGTTGCTGTTTGTGTTGTTTTGCTGTATTGATCATGTCTGAGATGGAGGAGGATGGTGTAGTCGAGTGGTGTTGTTAAAAGGAGAATGGTACCAGGCACAAAGTTCTTTGCAAAACAAGCTTTTCTGTATCTGAGGGATCTATATCTGGAACAAGAGAGAGTGTTGTGAATTGCTGATTTAGTTCATTTAGAAACTAATTAAAACTTCAGTTAAATTTAAAATGTGCATTTTCTCCTCCTCACTCCACTGCAGCAGCTAAAGGTTTATCTGCACTACTTTATTTCTCAAGTAAATCATCAGCTGCTTTTGTTTCTGGGTTCTTTTCGTTATCTTTCTTTTAAAAAAAGGACTTAAACACACAATAAATTGAGTTTACAGTGGACAGGTTCAAAAGAGGTACTTACAAGCTGCATTTGTACTGGTCTTTGCTGGTCTTCTTGCCAGTAGAATCTAAATGTTAACATCGCCTTACCTTTACTAAATAAAAGGGAAAATTAAATAATTGAGTTTCAAACTGCATTGAAGAAAGAAGCCCATCTTGTTTGAACCTGTGAATCACCATTGTGTACACTGGAAAGCTTCAGACTACTAGTGAGGGAAAGATGTGTTCACAAAATAGCCGCCCGTTCTCTTTCCTTTTATAGCTGAGAAAAAAAGCAATGATGCACATTCAAGGCTGGAAAAGTTCAGTAAAGAGCAGGGACAGAAGGTGGATTGTGTTGAAATCCTAAAGAAATGGATGTTGTCAGACTGGCAGATGGAAGAAGAAAAATAGAAAAGGAGAAGGAAAAAGACAGGAAAGCCTTTCTATGTCCCATTTGGTATGCAAGTCAAGTGCCGACTTAAACAGATACATCTACAAAATGTGTTGTGATGAAAACATAGATGAGTGGAAATTCACTCATCTGTCAGCTGCTGTAGGATTTATTGTCATGCAAAATTCATCTTTGTTTTGCAGTATAACTGTTCCCTAAATCAAAACAAGCGAGAAATCACAATAGCTGCGACCACGTACGCGCATGCATCCATGTGTTCATGCATTCACACTTTACCTCCATGGCAAATTTCAGCCTCATAGATAGAAATGTGACATGGCAAAATAGTGTGAGTGTGAGTGTGAGTGTGTATGTCTTTCTACAAAGTTTGGTCATGTTAATGTGAATCCGCCTTTTTGCAATAGGCCAATCCCATTGCCACGCCCCCTTTTAGCCAATTGGCGTGAACACACACAGACACACTTGTCCTCCGTGCAAAATTTCAGCCTCCTAGGGTGAAAACTGTGGCTGCCGTAGGGTGGGGAAATATGTGTGGACTGATCAACCTACCAACAGATTGAGCGAATAGTGAATAGTGATTGAATAGTGTGTATTTGTGTGTGTTTCAGAGGGTGCTCCGTTCACCTGGTGGGTGGGAGGTCCGGGTCCAGGTCAGATCCAGACGTACTGGGGCGGTGCTCTGCCGGGCAGCCGGCAGTGTGCCTGTGGTCTGCAGGACAACTGTCTGGATTCAAATCACTACTGCAACTGTGATGCTGACTACGACCAGTGGTACTGTACTTTATTACTGTGTATGTTCCTGTGTCCTTTGGTTCAAATCCATTACATCATAACTGTTGTGAAGAAAGAGTTAGGATGTTATCCAGATATATTAATGAATCCAGTAGAACACTGTTCAGTAACTGTATGTCTTGATCAAAATGTAGGGGTCTTTAGTGGCCCTTAACCTGCAGCTCTCCCCTCTCCCCTTTCTGTCCTAAGCCCCTCCCTCGACTGCTGAGTATAAAATGACCCGGATCTTCTGCACTGCTCCTGCATCCATTGGGCCCATAGAGCAAGCGCACTAGCATTTCCTTTAACCCCGCCTCCCAAACCTCGCTCTCAGCCTGATCAAGAACGGCAGTTCATTATGTCTAGGGAACTCCAGATTTGACTAGTAGTGCATTTTACAAGTTTTAGGACCGTGTGATTTAAATAAGGGTTATTCAAGTGTTCGTACTGGGAAGTTGATTTACTTCAAAAAAAAATGATCCGCTGATTTACAGCCGTCTCTTTCCCCAAAGTCTATGGCACAAAGTCTTTTTGGGCCCAATGGCATCACGGGACGAACCCAGAAGTTGTAATTCCACCGTTTGGCCACTACGAACATTGGCTTCAAAGCCCGGCGCATCTGTATTTCTAGAACAGCCAATAGAAACGCTCTCTCTCTGAACTGACCTGTGATTGGTCAAAGTCTGCCATCACAGGTTAGATTTTTTATAGCCTGAAAACAGAGCTATGAGGAGGTGCAGAAGTCTAGTTTTCTCTCAGAACACTTGAATTACAATATGCTGAAAGGTTATTATGGGATTTTTGCCCAATGACGCCAAAAATATTCTGCCTACTGCAGCTTTAACTGGTAACGTAGCGTGAAGTGTTATTTCTTTTGTTATACCTGCACTTTCATATACTTTGACCAGTGATTTATGGTGGTGTCTTATAGAAGAAATTATAGATAGAATACATTTTCACCCATGCTAGTGACACGGCTCTAGAGATAGCAGTATTTGTCGTTCAGTCAGTCTAGCACTTTGGTCCAAACTGATATAACTATTTAATGGATCGCCATTCAAATTTGGTGGAGACATTGATGGTCCCCAGAGGACAAATCCTACTGACTTTGGTTTTACCCTGACTTTTCCTCTAGTGCCATCATTGGGTCAAAACTCCAATCTGTCCAATATTTTGGTTTATGACCAAATACCTGCTGTACTTTGTGCAAATGTTAGCATGCTAATTTGCTAAATTAAGATGGTGAACATGATAAACATTATAACTGTTGAGCATGTTAGCATTACGAATGTAAGCATGTTAGCATGCTGATGTATTTAGCTCAAAACACAACCGTATCTAAGTGCAACCCCACATAGCCTTTCTGTTGTAGATGCACCATAGTAAATAATAAAAAAATGTAAGAAAATTTAAATTATTATAACTCAACTTTAAAAACAATGATTTGGTTGGACCAGCTATGACAAGACCAATTTAAATTATTCTTTTAAGGACACATATAAAACACTGTAAGATGTTCTTTTAAAAGACATCTATTGTTTCTGAGACTCTTCAATTAAGCAATTCAGTGAAATCTGTCCTACTGCTCTAATTGATTCAGTGTTTACCGTCACATCCTGCCATACCGGACAGAAAAGAGCCATGAGACATCCAGGACAAATCCTACGATTTTTAAACATCCCTCTCCATGTTTTATCCAATCCTGTATTCAAATCCTTTTATCCATGCTGTAAGCAATTCTGTATTTAGGTCACCTTCCCCAATCCTGTGACCAATTCTGCCATTTTCCATTTTCTCATAATGTAACCAAGCCTGCTATACTGTCTGCGTAGCCAAAGGTCCTTCGTCTTTCTATTATCGCTGCCTAAATCTGAGCGACTCCTACTTTATTCTGATAGACTTTCTTCTGCCATCAATATCTCATCACATTCCCCAACACTGCGTGCGACTACAAGTCCTAGATTTATTTTTTGACACAGCAACAAAGCTGACGGTTGGTATTTGAAACGCCACAGCTCTGAGAGAGTGAATGGTGGTGGTGAACGTGCAGATGAAACACTCAGCCTACATTAATTCAGAAAACGTTTCCACAAAACATCGGCAGACACATGTTGAGTCAGCTGAACTGCTTGTCTTCATTTGAACGTCTACCTGTAAACCTCTGAGAACAAATGAAGACGTGTTACAGTGTGTCCCGCTTTTTTCTAACATTGTGTTTTTTTTAGTTCAGGTGGGTTCACATCTCACACTGCTTGTGTATGCATGATCATTCAACTTTCTAATGTTGACCTCACCTCCTCCTCCTCTTCCTCCTCCTCCTCTTCTTCTCTCCAACTTCTCTTCTTATTCATCTTCTTATCCCTCTCCTCTTTTGTTTTCTTGTTTCCTTTTTTCTTTTCCCTGTTCCATCTCTTTTTTCTTCTCCTTGTTCTATGCCTTCCTATATCTTCTTCTTCTGTGCTTCTTCCTCCTCTTTCTTCTTCTCTGTCACCTTCTTCTTCTTCTTCTTCTTCTTCTTCTTCTTCCCCTTCTCTTATCTTTCGTGTTATTGTTCCTGTTTTCCCCTTTCCTTCCTTTCCTCCTCTTTTTGTCTTCTCCCTCTGCTACACCTTCCTTTATCTTATTCTTCTGTGCTTCTTCCTCCTCCTT
>CAKAOH010021420.1:0-128376 GCA_916701665.1 Sebastiscus tertius | reverse complement strand
AACAAACTAACCGATCGAGGCAGCGGTAGACCAGCAACTCCCGTGTTCTTTGAGGTAAAATGACTGCTTTTGTCAATGGAGTCTGGTGGCTTTGAAGAGAGCATAGATAACGCCTTCCAGAGGTATCTCATACAACCCCACTTCAAAAAAACCTGAGCTATCCCTTTAAATCTGAATGTATCTAACTGTATATTATGTGTGTCTCCCCCTGTCCAGGCCTGGGAGTCAGATGAGGCCATTGAGGAGGACATGCCCGAGTCTCCAGGAGCTGAGAAACAGGACAAGGAGAAAGACCACCGGGACTCCAAGAAGAACAGAGGTGAGGCCCGACGGAGAACGTTTCTACAACATAACTGTAAATGTGTTTGTTATTAAGAAATACACTCATAAACCGCCTGTCTTCCTCAGTGATGAAGACCTCTGTGAGCATGGACTCATCAGACCAGAAGAAAACCAGGTTGAAGCTCAAGAAGTTCCTGACACGTCGGCCCACCTACCAGGCCGTCAGAGACAAGGGATACATCAAAGGTATCCAGACAGAATACAGTCGATGTGGATATTGTGTGTTTAAATATGTCACAGCAGCACCGGACAGGTGAAAGTTTAGAAATGACTGTTGTGTTTGGTGATTCACAGATCAGGTGTTTGGCTGCAGTCTGACCAGTCTGTGCCAGCGGGAGAACACATCAGTGCCCAACTTTGTCACAATGTGTATCGACCACGTGGAGAACACAGGTATGATCAAAACTCAGGCCAGAAATGTGTGTATATATATATAACGAATATAACAAGTTATATTTGTCCAGCCTTGATTACCGTTTGTAGACGAGAGCTCCAGAGGCCTGTACTACGAAGCAGGATTTGCGATTTAGCGAGGAAACTTCAATTGTTAACCCTTCAGGGTTTTCAGTCCTACGACGGTGGTTCACTTTTTTTACCGGGGGTAGATCGCCATGGTAACTTATGTTGAACGGAGCAGGTTATGTTCCAGATAAGAGATCAACTCGTATAAAAGCACCGCCTACTGACCAATCGGAGGTCGCTGCGCAGATTGTATGATAATATTACACAAATACGAAGAAGTTTTAAGTCATAATCAACACAGAAAAGCAACACAGTTTAAACTGACAAATGCAGGAAGGACAGCTGGATTTATGCTGTGGGTGTTTACCGCTTTGAATTATGTTTTTATATTATTTTTTCTACTTGCTCTCGAGTCCGTTTCACACCGCCAGAGTCGAGGACGCAGCTGAAAGAAGGCTGAAATAGTCATACACGCTTGTTAAACGCCATAAATAGGTGTGATCTATTCATCCATTCTATTCTGAAAGTCAATACATTCAAAGGTAAACGTACCGCTGGACAATATAACCAACATCCACAAGGAACCACAAAGGGGTTACTTTTCTCAGTAGGTAACACTGTCAAAGTAACAAGTTACTTTTAATGTTGTGATGTAACAAGTTACTTTTAAAAAGTAACATTACCCAACACTGGTCTGGACCACCAGTGTCTCATTTCCACTCTCTGCTTTTGTCCCTCTTCCTCATCCTTCTCCTGCAGGTCTCGATATTGACGGCTTGTACAGAGTGAGCGGGAACCTGGCGGTGATCCAGAAGCTCCGCTTTGCTGTCAATCACGGTAAGACTCGCCTAAAACGCTACCTCCCTCATAGGGGATGGTGCAGTTCACTTTTGTGGGACACATACTGACCTTGTACACTTTCGTTAAATCCCTTTCTCTCCATCAACCCCTCCATCAGATGAGACGGTGGATCTGAACGACAGCAAGTGGGAGGACATCCACGTCACCACCGGAGCTCTCAAGATGTTCTTCAGGGAGCTCCCCGAGCCTCTCTTCACATACGGATCCTTCGAAGACTTTGTCGAAGCCATCAGTGAGTAACTCGATTCGTTGTGTCAAAGGACCGCTATTCTATGACGAGGTGTTTGAGAGTAGTGCAGCATTTTTCTTTCCTAACTTTGACCACAAGATGGTGCTCTGCACACGTGCATTCACTGACTGTCTGTTTCCGTGCTGCAGAATGCTCCGACTACAAGCAGCGAGTGAATTCAATAAAAGACTTAATAAGGAAGTTGCCAAAACCCAACCACGACACAATGCAAGGCCTCTTCGAACACCTGCGCAGGTAAGGGCAAAAGAACTGTCTCTCAATCCCCTTAATTTATACAATGATGTCTTTTAGATATTACATCCAGAAGTAAGAACTGCTTACCAACGACATTATTATTATATCTTAATTACATACTTTCTTTTGGGAGTAATAAAGGCATGTGAAGCCCTTCATTGAGACTGATAATCCTGACAGATGTGACATTTACAAACTCTACTAGCACTGTTTGGCTGTGTTGAATTTCTATACTTATTGAGGGTTGGATTCTTAGGCTTGACTTCCTGATTAAAATCAGATATTTCCTGAATTAAATCAGGAACTTTATTTAACTATATTTTGTTTTGGTTGTTATATTTTGAACATTTTAAACAAGGACCTATTATGCTTTTGGGTTTTTTTCCCTTTTCCTTTAGTGCGTTATATCGTTTTTTGTGCATGTAAAAAGTTCTGCAAAGTTACAAAGTCCACACCAAAGGGAGTTACTCTCCTCTACAGAAACACTGCTCCTGAACTGCCCGAAACGCCTTACTTGAAGTCCCGCCTTTTCCTCCGTAACGTGGTGATGTCACCAAGTAACCAGTGTATAATACCTGCCTAGTGGCTTGTTTTTCTCATTGACAGAGATTGATCAGTCAAAACATCCATCTTATCACTAAATAAGAATTGGTAATCTAACTTTAATAGTTATAGTTTGGTGATTAGAGTAAAATCATTACCAAAGAAAATATTTACTGGTGAACTGCCTTTGCAAACAGCCTTGTTTTGAAACTTACTGCGCATTTGTTTCACGCCCAGTCCAGTGGGCAACCTCCGGGTCTGAGAAGTGAAGCCAATGCTGAAGTGCCTTAAACCTGCATTCTTTCTAACAGCCAGCAGGGGGCGACTCCTCTGGTTGCAAAGAGAAGTCTGATTGTGTAGAAGTCTATGAGAAAATGAGCCTACTTCTCACTTGATTTATTACCTCAGTAAACATTATAAACATGAGTTTATGATCTCAATCGCTAGTTTCAAGTCTTCTTCAATACAGTATGATGTTCATTTAGTAAATTATGGTCCCATTTAGAGTCAAATAGACCATAAAACAGGGGATGCTTTAGGGCGTGGCTACCTTGTGATTGACAGGTCACTACCACGGCGTTGTTCGGTCTTTCACACTGTGTTTTCACTTCATGAAGGTTAATTATAACATTTTGGACACCTAACAATGTCTTACTCAGCGTGCGGTTGTACTTAGCTCAACCCTCTCGTCTCATCTCATCTTCTGGTTGCAAAAAAAACCAAGATGGCGACGACAAAATGCCGAACTCAAGGCTTCAAAAGCGTAGTCCACAAATCAATGGGTGACATCACGGTGACTAAGTCCACTTCTTATATATACAGTCTATAGTCCAGTCCCATTTTGTAATTAAGCTTCATGTCAATTCCCATATTATTGATCTTTATTGGACAATGTGACTGTTTTTCTGATATGGTCCACTCACATTTTGATTTTTCCTTCGGGTGCCTGAGCTCCTGAGCTCCTTCCCCGAGCACCCTCGGAAACCCGCGTCTGCTCTGCCCTCGACAACACGTCCGATCTGTTCACATTAACTCCACAGTTTCATGCACTCGGATCATAAATGGCACCGAGGATATGTTACCGGCTCCTGTCTGACTCTCCCGTGTTTACCTTTCCATCCTCGCGCTGATCAGCCTGTGGGCAAACAACCAACTACAGCCCGGTTTAACGTGTATTCTTAGCCCACCGGAGCCAGTGGCAATACCATATGTTCACAATGACATTTGCCTAGGTTTTCCAATTTGCATTTATATGGCGCCGTGTTTGCTGTAATTCAGCACCTATGAAGTGGTGTTTCTTGAGGAAATTTATAGCGTGACATTCAGTGTATGGAGGTCTACGTATATCAGCGGGCGGATTTAATCTCCTTTTTTTTTTCTCCCCTTCCATGAATATGTTATTGTTTTGTGCATCTGCATGCAAGGATGTAGATTCTATTTAAAAAGGCTATTATGCTCTAGCCCTGGAGCGTTGTGTACCGTTACAGGGTGTGTGTGTGTCGCGAGGGCCCTGAAGATGTGTGTAATGTTGTTTTTCTAGATGAAGCCCTGAAGCTGCACTGAGCTGTCAAACAAACAGACGCTCACCTAAAGCCCCTCATGACACATTCTCCATCTTTAAATCTCCTCATGTGCTACCTCCCTCTCCCCCCTCCTCCTTAGGGTGATTGACCACGGAGAGGCCAACCGAATGACCACCCAGAGCGTGGCCATCGTGTTCGGACCCACGCTGCTCCGGCCCGAGACCGAGACGGGCAACATCGCGGTCCACATGGTCTACCAGAACCAGATAGTGGAGCTCATACTGCTCGAGTACGAAAGCATCTTCGGCAGGTAGAGGCCACTCAGAGAAATAGGATGCCGGGCTTTTTCAAAACACGGACTTCTTCTTTTTCTTTTACCCCTAACCCTATTCCCCCCCGCCTTCCTTTTCTTTGACTGAACTGAACATTGCTGTGGACCAAGCAGTTGGGAGATTAAAAAAAATCCAATTTACCTTCATTGACAGGACAGTTTTACGGAAAAGGGGTCGCACTTAACAGAAGTTTTGGAGAAGAATTTAAAAAAAAAAAGAAAAAGGTGTACAGATTTCACCCCGCTACTTCTTCTTCTTCTTCTTCTTCTTCTTCTTCTTCAGTTGCCATTCCTGCTGCGAGTATAGCGGGACCGGACAAACGGACAGTGTTTTCAGAGTGATGACGTGGTGACGTCCGTGTGATTTTTGGTGGATTTTTGAGTATTCAGGTGTTTTCACATACACTGGATCCCCCGTGGCCAGTAATTCAAAACGGTGGCAACCCTTCGCCTCCCAGGTGGAAGCCGACCGGACTTTGGTGGATCGCGGCGGGGGGGCGCGTGGCATTAATAGCCAAAACCGGCGACCTCATCACCTCGCTGAATCTGAACTGGTTTTTCTGTGTCGTGGAGCTTCGTCTGTGATGTATAAGCCCTGATCAGGTTGGGAAAAAAAATAAAATAATCAGTGTTACGTTAACGGGACTGTCTTTTGGCACTTGGGTGAACTGGAGTTACAGATCATGTCCCCAACTTACCTTAGCGACACCATCACCCCCCTTCCACTCCCCCCGCCCTCCCCTTCCAACCAGTGTTAACCATTAACCCTGTGACATGAGCGTCCTGTGACTTGAATGACGGGGAGGACAAAACCCTCCGTCTGTCTGTGCGTGTGTGAGTGAATTAACCCTAAATGGAATAAAACCTGAGCAGAAGCATCCTCGTCTTGCCACTTTGTACAAACTGTGTTGTCGTGTAGTCTTGCGTGCTTTTGGTAAAGTTTCCGTTAAACTGCCGGGTCATCATCGTCTGTGCTCCTTCATCGACTTCAATGTTGGGTTTTATTCAGTGGCAGGAAAACGCCACCGAGGTTCCTGGTGTTACTGGAAAATAACATTTTTTGGGGACTGCAATGTTACTCCAATATTGACACGAATTGTGTGACTGTCGGCGTGACGGCCCTTCTCATCACCCCTAAGCTAACGTTAAAGAGTATTCAGAGAAGGGGAGACGGCACTGAGAATATCTCACAGGTTGATGTATGGGAGCGTATGTGAGTGTTAGAATGCAAAGAGGAGCCTTTAAAAAAAAAAAAAAAAACTTTCAGAGCATTATGTACAGAGACAGAAACTAGTTGTTAAAACGTGTTATAGTGACTGAGGTATGTATGCTTTGATGGTGAACTAGTGGAAGATGATTTTGATTTAGCAAATTTGAATTACACAATACACAGATTGCGAAGAAAAACAAACACACGATCGACTGTTACTTTTGTTTGAAGGTGTACCTGGAGTGTTTGCGCATGGTTCAGCTGCACATTCTGAATGTAATTTTCAGGCTAACTGCTGTTTGTGAAACTGCTATGTCTAATAAAAAAAGACAAACTAAAGAGTGTGTATATTCTCTGTCTGAATGAATGTGGAGCTAAATGTTCCCGGCGGATGGAGACGATAAAGAGAACGAGAAGGTGAGTCTGCTGTTTAACCTTCAATCAACTAAAGCTTCACCTTTCCCTCGCCTTTAATTACTGAATTGAATTAATCTACTCAACACTGATATCCTGGTTATTGAATTGAGTGATTAAGCTTTCACGTCTCAATCAATTATATTCCTACCTGTTAATTATGAAATGAACTGCAGTATATTTCTGGAGATTTCTCAAATGCGGCGCAACCTCTGCCTGCTCGGCTTCCATTAATCTGATTTCTCCGTTCTTTGAAGGCATTTTTGTCATTACTCCGCGGGTCAAACGTGGCTGCGGACCTGAAGGGTGTGGATTAATTGATGTCTAATTAGGTAATTGCCACGGTGCCAGTTTTGATTAAGAAGCACGAGGCCGAGCAAGTGCTGAGCAAAGCTGCTCGCTTTGCAGGCAGCGCTGAGCGAAAAGCCTCCATTTAGCTTCCCCTTTTCTATTTACTGCAGGTTGTGTTTGTGTTGGGATGTCTCATGTTTTCTCTGCTTCAGCATCTACAGAATGGCAGCCCTGTATGGAAGACCATTCCTGCCAAAAACAAAAGGGGCAAATTTGATTCAAAGTCAAGAATGATAGAAATAAAAAGGCTCAACTTTGGTCAAAGTCAGAAGAAATTACATTTTTTGATTGACTTTATGATTTTCAAATTTATGAGACACTAATTCATTATTATAAGAGTAATTCAAAATGGTCCTTTTTATGTCAAAATGATGATAGTCAACAGTTTGACATTCTAATAGAAGTTTTCACTCAAAAGTTCCCAGAGATGTACTTCCCAGAACTGAACTGTTGGACCCGAACCTGGAACTGGACCGGACCCGGTTGACCGTATAAATCCGAACCTTTACGGGTCCTGGGTCGGGTTGAAATTATGATGGCGAGTCAGTTTTGATTTATTGTCCCATAATTTTGACCAACCTTCTGTCTCATAATTTAACTTATTTTGATTTAACGTCAACATTTTTGACTTATATTATTATTTAGTGATATTAATTTTATACATTATTAATCAGATTAAATAATTGAAACATTGAATTATGTGTGGGATCCTGTGGTTTGTCTACAGTTAAGAGTTTTTCTTATAATACAAACAAAACCAAGTGGAACCAGTAACATCCTCCCTGTCAGACTCAATAACCAATCTGTTTATCTATAAAACTAAGTCGTAACTGAACTCAGAAAATCAAACGTTTGACCTCTCATATCTCACCATTTTTATTCAACATTTTCGGTATTTTATTTTTTGTTATTTCTAACTTCACATTTGTCCGGGTTTTGAGATATCCATTGCTTGAGCACTCGCAAGATCTCATTAAAATTTTGACTTATCATCTCATATTTTGATTTATCTGCTTTCTCATAATTTCGATTTAGTAAATTGACTTGTAATCTCATAATTATAACTTCGTATCATCATTTGAAGTCATAAATTAATTTTACCTGAGGAATAGTTAGTGGTGTGTACAAGGTATCCATAGGTCATACACAAATAAGACTTTATGGTTTTGCATTTGTCATGATTACAAGATTTTGACTTAGTAACTTTGTCATAACTAACTTTTCAACTTTGTTCTTTCCTGTTTTCTTGGTGATAACGGGCTTCCATACATTGTAGATTCTCTGAGGACGCAGAAGTTTTCATCCATTCCCCAGGTTTGTTTCATGTGTATTTACCACCACATGTGCCCTCCTCTCTCCTCTGATCACGACTGCTCCTCTTTGAAGTCCCATTGAACCCCTCCTTCCCTCTCTGGCCTATGTGTTAATTTACAGCAACAGGTTTTTGACTTATACCTCAGCTCTGGCTCTGTTTTGACAGGACGGACCACCTTGGATTCAACAAACTTGTCGGTAGGTAGGCAGCACTGAATCATGTGCCCCCGTTGGAAACCGCATGCCGTTAAAAACTGAGACGCGGAGAGGAGGGCCCCCACTATTTCCAAATGAGAAAACAATTAGATCATTTCTATAATTCATGGGTGCGACCACAGCTCAGGCCCGGGGAGGCTTTGAGTGTTTGAAGTGCTCCATATGCTCACGGTGGTTTCCAGGCCTGATCTGCTCAGTGCTGGCCCGGCCTGCTCCGTGGAGGCTGAGGTGTGGGCAGGTAATGTGAACAAGCCATTATGGAGCATAAAAGATTTATGGGTCTTCAGTGCTCCCCTCTCATCCCCCCATGCTTCATTTGCAGGTGGGCTGTCAGCAAAGTGGCTGGATGAGGAACAAAATGGTTGGGAGGTTTTGCCACTCTGTGGTAAAGACCCCTGTACTTTACCCACTGCTTTTTACTCATAGCTCGGTGAGCAAATGGCCGCTTATCTGCGGCGTGGTGCTGTTAGTTTGTGATTATAAAGCCGTTAAAGTGCAGAAACAGCATTTTAGAAGACACTTTAGCAACTTAGGAATCAAATCCCACGTTGGCAAAGTTGTTAGAAACCAATTTACACATGCAGCATTAACGGAGCAACAACAGCCTTCATTTGGAGTCGTGTTTCTGACCACTTGGTGAATGTGAAGTCCAGTATTAACTCTCTTTTAGCTCCGTTTTTGGTCTCCACCAACTCCTGTGGAAAAATATCTGTCTCTTTAGCTGCTAAATGCTCCGCTATGTTCACCAGCTAGTCACTAACTTTTCCTGTCTACTGTTTGATGTTGAGCTGGTATAGCACAAAGTCAGTCTATCAGAGCTGTTTTGGGTGAAACTTGCTGGCCGCGGCTGCAAACGAGGTTGATAAGAGCGGTGAGACTGAACCAAAAGCAAAACAATTAGTCAAAAGACGCTAAAACGCTCCATACAGCTAAGGGAAACTGCACAATTGGATGATAATTCTCTGTTTTTGTCTCTCCAAGTGAAACCTTTCACATTATACATTGTTTAAATGGAGTTTCACTGTTTACATTTTTAAATACAGTCTGATTATTCCAAATTATCTGGCATTTGTCTGATTTGTATTACATGTGAGGCTACATGTGATATTCCATTTGACACATTACCGGCTTATACGGCCTAGCATACAGCTTCAGCTCCTATAGAGCCTCTGCCTGTACCCCGACCCAACCTCCAATCTAATCAACTGGTCTGACAGGACTAGTGTTCCACTGGCTCTTCTGTGCTTCCATCTCACCATCGTAGGGCCCTTTGCTACTCAGCTGCTACGGCACTGACCTTCTGTTGTTGGTTTTCTGATGGCGTGCTGCCGGGCTCCGCCGATTCCCCCCCATTCACTTAGCTGAGCTGATGTGCCATCAACCTTTCGGCAACAGATGCAGAGAGGGCCCGTGTGGCTCAGCTGAGTCACTGTGCAACCAGAGCACTTCGGCAACCTAGGAAGAGCCTTTAAAGGGCCAGTTCATCCAAATCAAATCTAGTCATTTTTTATCTAGCATATACAGTATATATAGTTTGGGTTTTAATTGTCCTTATGAACTCTGTTGCCATTGTGTTCTGTGGATTATCCATACAAATGGGCGACACTTCTCCAGCAATGTAGTGTTACACTTTCATAAAGTTGGGAGACTCACAAGAAGACAGATTACCAAAAGACTGGTCAAAATGGTTGGAGCTGTGACTAAGATATCCTGACTTGTAGGGTTATCTTACAGAAAAAAATGGATCCTACGATTCCCACAATGCAACTCAATAGTTCCTTTCGTTAGACCCGCCTTATGTGGTAAAGGCTGACGTATTTCTCCACGCCCCAAGTTCGTAACACACATGCTATCTGTTTTACTTTAAAGGTGCTTATTGATAACCTTGATACCATTCAGCCACTAGATGTCACATTCTCCCTCCCCCCGTTCCTTTAAGGTCTTAAACCTAATCTGAGATAACCCTGCTGACATCATCAGGGTTATTTCTTCAGACAAAACTCTTCCACAGCTTTGGAATACATTATACAATGGTTTACAGACATAGACATAGTAGTACTCCTTGTGACAAGTAAACTGCTCTCTGTGAGTAAAATTGATGGAGTGGCCCTTTAAATGCTTAAAAACTGTGAGCACTACAGATATAATTCCATTTACCTCCATTGTTTTGGGGTGAACGTAGAAATCTGAACCAAAACTATCTCCATGGCAGCATACCATTAGAAGTATATGCTCTTTTTTTATCATTTGAGTGAACTGCTCCTTTAAAACTACCTGTAACAATATGAGTACGGTGTCATGTTAATATAATAGTAAAATCCAGGGTAATGAAGCTGTTTCTGCAAATGCGTAGAAGCCCGCTCACTCCCTGCGCTCCCCTTCTCCGCATGATCAAAGATAGCGTGAGCACTTACAAGCATAACATCATGTGCAAGAAGAAGAAGAAGAAGAAGAAGAACTAGTTCCAGTTGCAGAAATAACTCATTTGCCGGCTCGCTTTAACTCACAGCCATCCTTTTTCCAAATGTGCTGTCATAGCTGCAGCGCATGGCAGACTGGGCTGTGTTCTCGCATGCATGGCAATGCTAAGTAAGCGTGTAAGTATTCCAAATGTCAGCCCGGCTCATCGTTGTTATTAATGAGCTTCGGGCGGCAGGAGTGGATCATTTTCCATGGAAATTCAATGCATTTTAAATAGCAGTGGATCAACATTCCAGGCCAGGATTTACATAAGGTAATTGCAGGATGCTGAAAGTACCTTGTTGCTGGCAATGGATTTTTTTTTCCCTCTTTACCTTCAGTAATACAATCAAGTCCATTAAGTAGGCAATAAATACAAGGCCAGACTGTATGAGCGCTCCATGACAGATAATGGCCCCTCTCCAGAATATCTATATATTTACCCTTGGACAGTTACAGCTGCTGTTCTAGCAGACACACGTGGCACCTCCATAGTCTGACTTGGCATCCTTTTTTTCTTCACCTGCTAAAGAAGATTTGACAACCTCGGTCCTATGTGGTATTGTTTCCTGCAGTGATTGAGTATTGAAACAGGTTGGCTGCTGGCAGAGAAGGGCGTTCGGGAGAATTGAGATGATGCCCCATGTTACACCTCTCTGAGGTCTACCTGCAGCAGCTGCTATGGGGGTCTGGGGAAATTAACTGTAGGTAGAGAGTGAGAACACAGAGACAATAGTGCCATGCTGTATGTATGCAGAGGTGGAGGGGGACTTCAATCAACTGAACACACCTACTGTTGCTAAGAAGGGAAAAAAACACACATTCTTTGGCTTTGTCAACCGGTGGTTATGACATCTTCCTCCAGGCTGGAATATTAACATCAAATAAGCCGTCTGCCTTTTCCATGAAGTGGAGCGCCGCGGGCCTGAGGTGGTAGTTAGCCTCTGTAGGTCTCTGACACGGCCTGCTCAGCAGCTCATTAGAGAAATGGGCTGAGCTGGCTGACTGCACGAACACACTCTTCCCCCAGAGACCCTGGGATTATGTGTCGGTGGCGTGTATGGTTTTTTTTTGGGTCCGTTAAGTGATGATTACACCCAAAAAGTGCTCTGTGTATTTCTTTTGATTAAGACTGATGGAGGGACGAGGTGCAGCAGACCGCAAAAACTGTCATCAGGCCATTAAATAGGCATTATCATTCGCTAAAAGCACCATAGATGTGGGTCAATAGGGGCCTACTGCATCCACTAGTAGGTTTTATCATCTATTCACATGGTGCATCACTGAAAGAAGGAATAAAAGAAGACGAAGGTGACCTCTAGCAGAAGTGGAAGTCAGGTGCTGTAGTATAGACTGTAAAACTCGATAAGGTATGGAGGTTGAGGACGATGGATGGAATACGAAACACAGGACTTTCACCCAGGAGACAGGAGTTCACATCACGTGTAAAACCAACAATGTGAAGTTGTCTTTGAGTTCGTAGTTATTTAACCCAAAACACAAGTTGTTTTTGCCTAAACTTGAAGAAGTTGTAGTTTCATTGCCTAAACCTAAAAAAGTTGTAGTTCTGTTGCCTAAACCTAAAGAAGTTGTAGTTTCATTGCATAAACCTAAAATAGTTGTAGTTTCATTGCATAAACCTATAAAAGTTTTAATTTTGTTGCCTAAAGTTTTGTTGCCTAAACCTAAAAAAGTTGTAGTTTTGTTGCCTAAACCTAAAGCAGTTGTAGTTTTGTTTCCTAAACCTAAACAAGTTTTGTTTGTGTTCAAAACGTGACATTTCATTCAGTTAAAACGTGTTGCTTTTAAGTTTCACTTTCACTTTTACAACATAGTAGGCGTAGTAGGCCCCTAATGGCCCACATCTATGGTGCTTATAGCGACTGATAACTCCTATTTAATGGCCTGAAAACAGTCTAATCGGATGAAAAAGCTTCTCATCTTGTTTGGAAATAAGAGCAGCAGTGAAGTGATACTCCAACCTGGATGGAGATGTGAGGTTGAGGTTGGCCATGATAAGAACTGACAGTGAGACAGGAAGAACTAGGTGCTCTGATTAATGTGAAAAGGGGGGGGGGGTGTCTGTTTTTTTCCTCTCGGTCTCATTAACACTGTTGGCTCCAGAATCTGTTAGCTAACAGCACATGTATTCCCCTGGTGGAGCCTTTCTCCACTGAGGCTGTAATTAGGACATTTCTTCCGCAGCCTTTTCACCACAGCTGTCTGATTGGAGGAAAGGCCCTGCGTAATTACAGAGGCCCTGGGCCCCCGCCTCGCCGAGCAGAGGGGGGGTGGTTGGGGGACCCTAAACAAATCACAAACAAGAATTTAATTAAAGGATCAACAGCCTCACACGTGGACGCCTCCATCTGATCAGACGATTCTCGATCACGACCATTTCTGATTTTGAAGTAGAAGTTTTCTTCCTCACACCGCAGGTAGACCTTTCAGAGGGAGGGCCGCGCTCGCTCTGCCAGCTCTCTCATAAGCTCATTGGATTTGCTCCCGTGCCAACGTCTTACTTAATTAGCCTGCACATTTTTACGGGCATAAATCGCTTTTACATCACTGCCAACGGAGCGCACCGCAAAGTGGGTCGATCATATATTATGTTGATCCTCCTTGGCGCAGTTAAAGCCATACATTACATTTGAATTTGTCGAAGAGCTGAGAGCCCCTGGCATAATTCTTCTTTGTTGTGCTGTCAGCGCTAATCTCTCCCCAGGGGTCTCGGCATCAGCTCGCTCTCTTTTCTCTCTCGACGCTGCCCCCAGATCGGATGAGTAAAGGGACGCAGGGATTGAGGCGAGCCAGGAGGGCACCCACACATCTCTCCATCACCCCACGCCTCCCCCCCCCCCCTTCCAACACGTAAACCTGCCTCCCACCTCCCCCTCACTCCTTCATCAGCCATGCAGCTCAAGGCCGCAACGTGGAGCACTCGCAGACTGAAGATTTCACAAACTTTAAAGCTGCACTAATCTTCCCATGACACTATTTTTCTATAAACAATGGATTAACTGACTAGGTGGAATGTGGAAGGTATCGCCCATAGTGACGAGACCACAGAGAATCATCACCCAACTCTGCTCTTCCTCTCAGCTCTACACAGCTTTTAGCTCATTGTTTTGGTTTTACCTGCAATGTACCTGTAATCTTTTGGTTGACTCTCACAGCTCTCATCAACCCCGTTGCCAGCGGCAACTGTTTTCACCCTCCAAAAAAAATCTGAAAACCCGCTACATGCTCAGTATCAAACAGCAGAGCGTGATGGCAACTAAGTACATTTACTGTGCTGTTCTTAAAGGTGCAGTGTGTAAAATTTGGTGGCACCTACTGGTGTGGTTGCAGATTGCAACCAACTGAATACTGCTCCGCTCACCCCCTCTCTTTCCAGGTGTGTCGGAAAACTACGGTGGCCTTCAGGTAACGTAAAAATGTGAAAGGCTCTCTCTAGAGCCAGTGTTTGGTTTGTCCGTTCTGGGCGTCTGTAGAAACATGGCGGAGCAACATGAGTTGTTTATAATTAATCGTTAATAAATAAAAAAACTAACAAAAAAAACATGGCGGTGCAACGAAAAACACAATTCTTAGTTTCCGGTAATGAATGAAAACATCAAAACATCAAATCATCAAATCGCCCACACACTGGACATTAAAGTCCTTAAAGAGGTTCTTATACTTCACTTTAATATTTACATTTTATTCAACTTTATAATTCTTCTACAATTCAAAAAGAAATATTTATATTTATTTAACAGCCACTTACTTTACAGAATAACCTTTTACATGCAAAACATGTGATCAGTTTATAGAGTATGATGCATCATTACAGATTAAACTACCCAACAGTTAAAGTAACTCCTAATGATCCAGTGATATATAACGCTACAGTAAAAGGGCCCACGGTGCATTAAGAGTACTTTCACTTTTGATACTTTTAGTGCATCATGCTTAAGTTTTAATGAAGGACTTTTACTCGTATTTTTACGTTGTGGTAATAATATTTGTAGTTGAGTAGTGAAATCTGAGTACTTCTTCCACAGCTGCCAAAATGATCAACTAGCTGGTGAACATAGTGGAGCATTTAACAGTTAAAGAGTCAGATATTTCCCTCAGGAGTTGGTGGAGACCAAAACAGAGCTTAAAGAGAGTGAATATGGGACTTATATTCATAGTGTGGACATAAACACAACTCCAAATGAACGATAATGTTGCTGTCTGCTGAATTTGTAAATGTTCAACTGTTTGCTAAAATGTTTACCATATCAACTTCATGAGGTGATAACATATCAAAGTTGTATTGTTGTGCTGCCCCTGAAAGCTGCTTCTGATTTACAGTTTAAAATTACAATTTAGGCAGAAAACAGAGAGAAAGATAGATTTAAAACTTAATAATAATATTTATTTTCCAAGGTGTTCCCGGAGCCGTGTCATCACTTCCAACATTTAACTTTATTTCCAGCTGTGAGTACTTCCTTTATTTCCTTTATGCATTGCATTGTGGAACAATACAGTCCAACCAACAGCACATAAAAATACCAAGCAAGTT
This sequence comes from Sebastiscus tertius, assembly GCA_916701665.1. Lineage (NCBI taxonomy): Eukaryota > Metazoa > Chordata > Actinopteri > Perciformes > Sebastidae > Sebastiscus > Sebastiscus tertius. The sequence continues at coordinate 113,313 of CAKAOH010021420.1, read as the reverse complement.
TAGTCTGCAGTCTCCGCTGACATCTTTGAATACCTGAGGTCAGAACTGTTGACGCTTTTAAACGAAGACACTGTCTTAACATTAAATTGTTTAATTATTTTGTTTTTTTATGTGAATTGATCCTATTTTATGGCATTTATCCTTTCATTGTGAAAGTTATTGATGTAAAGCATTTTGTGTTTCATGTTCGTGATATAGAAATTAAGTTTACTATTATTTTTACTTAATTTAATCAAACTTTTCCTGACTTTTTAACCAGCATCTCACTGTCTTCATCAGCCAACAGGCCTGGCACAGGTACAGGTATATGTAAATACTGCTTCATCAACAGTATTTTTGCATTTGCATGATAAGAGACTTTTGCATTTATATGCATTTTAATGTATTCTTGATTCAGATCAAGTATTTGTAACTCCAATCAAACCTCCCATTGAACTCAATGCAACTCATCAGGAATTTCCTTTAAAAGAAGAAGAACCTTTAATAAACTGTGAGTGTCGGCCGGTCCAGCATCTCTTACTGTGTCCGTCTTCGTCCCTGCTGTGTCCCTCCTCTCCCACTAGGGTGTAGTGAAGAACACAGATTCACCCTCTCCTCCTGCCGACCCAGATGCATACCTGCTCCAGGCTGCGCTGTTTATTCTCCTTGGATTAACTTCCCCAAACGTCCACCCTCCTCCTCCTCCTCCTCCTCTTCCTCCTCTTCCTCATCTTCCTCCTCCTGTCTCCCACCTCCACACGGTGAAGGAAAAACAACCAGAGACACTTGGCTCTTCAGCACACGGCAAATCTGCTCTGACTGAGCTTGTAAACACACACACACACACACACACACACACACACACACACTCACAAAATCAAGCTTTTGCCACTGTCTCCTCTCCGGTCCCCTCTGCATTAGCATGGAAGTCATCCATATTGATGCTAGGTGATTCATGTGCTGCCAGCCTCTTTGTTTTATCTTTTTTTTTTTCTTTGCCTCCTCGCCCTCTTTACCCGGGCAAAGCTTTTCTGGGGGATCAGGGGGTGATTAAGGCGAGAAGAGACGGAGGAGTGGTTGACCGAGGACCCCAGGGTGGTGGGGGGGTTGGAGGCGGGCAGGTTTGTAGCCCCGGTCCCCCCGGTGATGAGGTGGAGCCTAATTGATTTGTCAATGTGGAGCCATCTGGCACAGAAAGATGGGGCTCCAACCTGTTCTCCTTCCTGAGGTTGGGTGGGGGGGTGGGGGGGATTGGATTACACACACACACACACTCTTTGGGATTTTATGATATCTCCCGTCTCTTATTTTTTTCACTCACCTTCGTCGAGGACAAAGTGTGTCTTCCTCTGCTTCTTCTTCTTCTTCTTCTGGATCATTTACACCTATCCAGTGTACTGGTTTCTGTCCCCAGTGGCCCAGCACACACACCCTGTAACTGATGACGGAGACAGAAGGCACGGCAGAGCCCGGAAGGGGTGGACCCCCCCCCCCCCAGCCAAAAAGGACACACACTCATGTCTTAACCCACACACAGGGAGCCCAGACGGGGATCAAAAGGTCAGGGATGCTGATGGACGCCGGCGCAGAACCGAAGCTCCCGGTGTCTTAATGAAAAGAGCTTGAGGAAATGGGGACAGACAGAGACAGAAGGAGAGAATGAAAGCTGCCCGCACTGATTAGGATCCTTCCTCATCATCTCGCTTTATTCCCTCCCCTTCTCCGCTTCATTTCCCTCTATCGCCCGTCCTCTGACTCGGAGCCTCATTTCTAGGGTCATTTTAAAGGTTATGATAAGAAAAGCAAATGAAGTGTGTCTGTATGATCGATACTTTGAGCGATGATGGGAATTAAGCTTTGATTTCTGTCACTTTAGTGTATTTTAAACACGAAAAAAATCACTGTCAGAATCTCTGTAACCTGTTTCTCGTTGACACTGAGAGAGAGAGTATCTCTACTGATGTGGGGACACCTCATAATTCATATTTTGGCACTTTTCACTTCATTTTTCAGGGAACAGGGGGGTGAGATGAGCCACTTTGGCATCCCCGGGGGCGAGGTGACGACGTCTCCAAGTAAGATTTGTAGGATACGTATATTTCAGAATGTCGTGCATCACTGGAAATCTTCAGATTATTACTAAAATATACACTTTCAAAAATACGACAAGTTGCCCAAGGTGAGGGGGGAGTGTAGCCGAAGCAGAGATTTACTTTGAAAACACCGACTGAAAGGTTAATGACGCCTTAGTTTGATGTACATTGGAATTACACAGTCTGAGTATTGGATTTTTAAATGCCTCCTAATACACCACTCTGCCAAATGATCTAGCTATCTCTTTTTTTGAAACTGCCAGTTCTTTAAAGCTGCACTAATCAATAATATTTTATGAAAAATGGGTTAAATGACTATGTGTAATGTGGAAGATGTGGGTCGTAGTGATGAATCGTGGTGGAATGTAACTAAGTACATTTACTCAAGTACTGTACTTAAGTACAAATTTGCTGTACGTATACTTTACTTGAGTCTCTTATATTTAGTCATTTTTCATGAAAAACATATATGGTTCCAGCTTTACAGTTGTGAGGGTTTGCTTCCTTTTAAAGGTGCAGTGTGTTGGATCTGGCAGTATCTAGCTGTGAGGTTGCAGATTGCAACCAACTGAAGCCTCTCCCGTGTGCCAAGCGTGTATAGAAGAATTACGGTGGCTGACACGAAAAACGCAAAATGCCCTCTCTCGAACCGGTTGTAAGAGTATAGTGTAGCTCATTTGTAGCAGAGTCAGTGGGAAGTGAGTGGTAAAGTGAGAGAAAGAGAGAGAGAGAGCAGCGGCGATGGGAGCAAGTAATGTTATCGCCTTCTTGTTTGTATGCTTCATTGCAATCTGCAACTTAAAGTAAAGACTGGATGTTTGGACCATAGACTGTGTATAAGAAGTGGACGTAGTCACCGTGACGTCACTGTGACGTCACCCATTGGTTTGTGAGCTGCTGTTGAAGCCTCGAGTTTGGGATTTTGACCATCACCATCTTGGTTTTGGCCATCGCCATGTTGGTTTTTGGCCGTCATCATCTTGGTTTTTTGCAACCAGAAGTGACCCGAGAGGGTGGAGCTAAATACAATGAATGAGTGAATCATTTATTTTTGTGTCCGGTCATTTACATAACCCATCCCTCATGGGATTATTCAGACACATTAACTAGCAACAAAACAAACAAACACTCTGGCATGTTAGCCCCCTAATCATCTAACAGCACAATACACCAGCATCATCCAAACATGAAATTAAACATCATCCAGTCATATTTGCAAACGTGAACCTCCCACAACTAATGCTCCAGATTATATCCCACAATGGAAATACAACAAATAAACAGTCACATATACAAACACAGATATTGAGATCATAAACTCATGTTTACAATGTTTACTGAGGTAATAAATCAAGTGAGAAGTAGGCTCATTTTCTCATAGACTTCTATACAATCAGACTTCTTTTTGCAACCAGAGGAGTCGCCCCCTGCTGGCTATTGGAAAGAATGCAGGTTTAAGGCACTTCAGCATTGGCTTCACCTCTCAGACCCGGACGTAGCTCACTGGTTTTGACACACTGCAACAGTTTGGCTTCATAATACCTGACCACTAAAAAATGTCTAACATTTCTATTCTGTTCATCTGTTGTGTCTCACGACACAGACTCAGACAATCTGATTGATTACGGTTCAAAGCTGGTGCACATAATTTATTACGTTCATTCATAATTTTATTTTCACTATAAGTCATGAGTTATAGGACTAGAAGCTTCGATTGTTTTGCCTGCAGAGCAGTTCTTAATGGGATTAAGCGAGTTGGCATCTGTCTCAGATCTGTTGCAGGATAGAAATTCAAAATGTGGATCAACAAAAGCAAAATAGTCAATTCAGTCAACAGTAATGATTAGTACTACCATAAACTATAACCATAAAAATAATCATCACCATCATAGAGTGAGTTGCTCCAGGCAATTATACCATTTTAAATAACGTCAACCGGCAGTTCGGTGCAAAATTCACGCTAACAACTTCCTCTAATTCTGTGTCTGTTCTTGCTCATGACACCCTTAAACCACTCATACACTGTGCTCGCTGTGTGAATACAGGACATACACCTAAATCTGGCTCAACTTCCCACCAGCTAAAATCATCACTTTTCCCACTTAAAAATGCATCATCATCAAACTAAAACCCCATTGTGGGCTCTTTGATTCTGACATTTTTTGTTGAAAGGTACTCACCCAGAAGTGATGATATGAAATCATCACAAACAAGACTCCCTTTCTCAGTTTCTGTCTCTAATTAGCAAACAGAGACTCCTTTCATTGTTTGCACTTTTTTACACTGTTATGTAAAAAGCTGCTGGAGCCGGTGTCTTATAGACACAACAGCCGGAGCTGTGAGGCCCGGCTGTTAGCGGAGGGGAGGAAGACCGAAACTGTTGATAATCGCTGGATTCGAAACAACAGGTGCTGTCCAAGCCTCTCTGGGCCGATTAGCTGGAGGAGGAGAAGCAGGAAAACCACATATTTGAGAGTGAAATGTGTGTTATAAGGAGGAGGAGGAGGAGGAGGAAGAGGAAGAGGGAATGGACTGTGAGGGAGGGAGCTGGGTGTGTAAATACAGAGAGGTAAATGGAGGATAGAAGCTCACGTATTCACGGAAAAGGAGGGGTCGTGACCAAGGTTGCCAAAGCACGTAACATCCCCTCTTTCAACCTCTGCTCACATGAAACATGCACATGCACACACACACACCGACATCTCCCAGCGGGGTCAGACAAAGGCCAAGGTTAAAGGTCGTCTCTACTGAGGCGTGTACACCTGGGGAGGAACCAAAGGTCGAGCACAGCGGGGTGGACGTAGTGGACACATTCCGAATAGGAGCGATGGGTGACGAGGGGGTTGTAAAGAGACGGGCAGAAAGAAAACCCTCTCAGTGGCGAGGCGCCCTGAACGTGAGAGGGCTGACGGCCGGTTTATCTGAGCTCAGCTGTCGGCTGCTGAGTGACTCAATGGCCCCCACATCTGGATGTTTGCGCCATGACTTTTCTCATTTATGGCTGGTCAAAACCACACTTCTATCCTCAGAGGCAGGGCTGTACCAAAAGAATAGGGGAGGTCATAAGCTCAAGCAGCCACCCTACACCCCCCCCAGACCATTTTACAGTGACCTGAAAAGCTTTCTGAAACACTGATGGTCAACGAGAAAAGAGCTTTGAGGAAAGGAAGCACTTCAGGGCTGGAGGTGCTGGCATCGGCAAGAAAAACAGGTAATCAAATATAAAACAACCACATGTGTTCGTGGTACAGAGACAACACAATCCTTGATTATATTTTTTAAACAAATGTGGTTTGTTTTTCTGAGCTTCCATCTTGAACTTTTGATGTCATTTGGAGCCGGAGTCTGTGCAGCAGTGATTTTAGTTTGGTTTAGATGTCCTATCCGCTAACATGGAGAAGGCGGATCTTATGACCTAAACTGCAGCCAGCCACCAGGGGGGCAATCCAGATGTTTTGGCTTCACTTTTGGGGAGCTGTCATGTCGTCCATCTTTATATACAGTAGGGATGTGACACACAGGGGTGTCAAGTTTCCCAGAAACTTGTAACAATACCGGTGTTACCGATTACACCGGACATTTTACAAGAAAAGATGACGGCGCTTTTGCTTTTCGCTTCGACCCCAAATCCTCCGCCATCTCTCGGTCTGTCAACTCTCTCATCCAGTTTGTGTGAAATATGACTCCTGCTACTCTGAGCTGAGACTCCATGTGGAGTAGATGCATTCACTTTCAGTTTGTAGCGTCTGTCGTCCGACTATCTCTTGATAACATGGTGCTGATACGCCAAAATGAACTAAATGGGTTTTATTTCTGTAAAAAAAAAAAGCAAAACGATGGTGGGGACGGTGGGTACGTAATGTAATCGGTGTGTGCCCGACCACCTTGTAACAGTTCGGGAGAAGAGCAAAAACATCTTTTCCATCGAGGAAAAACTTTCAGCGGCGTTCTTTGCTCTTCTTTCAGTGAAGAAATTCTCTCCAGTTCTGATAGTAATGGGAAGTTGACTTAGGCCTCGTGAAATGAAGCCCTTTTGCGAACCAATTTGCTGGAGAGCTTCAGTGCTTCACAAAGCTTCATCTTGCCATCACTAGATAGCATCACTCGTACTATCGGCTACTGTAAACGCCAGTCAAAAGCCGCAACCCCAAGTCCCTCCCTGTAGCTTACTAGCCGTTTCAAGGGAACTTTAAAAACAGTGTAATTATTGGATAAACCATCTGGTTCTTTTTGAGAAAGGTTTGGTGCTCTTGGAGGAATGGTGACATTTTACAGAAGAAGGGAAGTTGTTTTAGTTCCATTTTCGTCAGAAACTCATAAGGAAGTCCAAGATGAGGACACAACTCGACTTCTGTCGAGCATCATCTCCTCTGTAGAAGAGGAGAAGGAGCAGAGTATTTAGTTTGATCACAGCAGAGAGGGCGTTTGTCTCATTTGCTTCCACAAATCTCGCTAAGTGAACGATCCAAAGGCGGACAGAGAGAGAGAGAGATAGTCCTTGTGTAGCACGCGGGCCCTGTAAGGACAAAAAGGTGAACATTTAAGGGAGTGTAAAGAGATGTCACGCCTTTTTATGGGCTTATCCACTGACCTCCAGCAGCCAATCAGGTGGCAGCTCCGGAGATGACACTTGAAGGTCCGGGCTCCTCCGAGGAGGACGGGACAATGGGATTACACAGCACACACACACAGCGTAGACACAGAGGATATTTGCGTGTGTGTGTGTGTTCATGCATGCTTTCCTGTACATGTGGGAGGACCAAAGCATACAAGAGTGGGTAGTTGGGTGGAGGTGTGTTACTTACAACATAGTGCAGTGTGTGTGTGTGTGTGTGTGTGTGTGTGTGTGTGTGTGTGTGTGTGTGTGTGTGTGTGTGTGTGTGTGTGTGTGTGTGTGTGTGTGTGTTTGTGTGCAGGTAGGTGGGTGGTAGCTTTTCAAAGAGCTAGACCATTTAATTGAATTCTGTGCAGCTCCTTGTTATTCTAGTCATGACTGAGAGCCGCTCCATGTTGTCCCAGCAGTGTGGGAGGGCCGGCCGTATACCTGCAAACACTGGCTGGTTTGCACTCCGTGTGTGTGTATATCTGTGTGTGTGTGTGTGTGTGTGTAGAAGCAGGGGTTGTGAGGTGGTTGTGGTTGCGCTGGTGTTTTTCTAGCGCAACTCGAGTCCCGATGTGGTAACGAGGAGGGGAAGTGGTGAAAGTCAGCCCTGAACCTCACCTGAAAAGAAAGCATGAAACTGCCAGAACGTTAATACTGAATATACGAGAGCGAGTGTGTGTGTGTGTGAGAGAGAGAGAGAGAGAGTGAGAGAATGTGATTTGAGTTCATGTGAAGCTATCAACTCATTGTCCTTATTACAAAGCAACCCAAAGTGCACAAAAGAGGACAAATAACAGTTGCTCGCACACGTTCACTCCAGCAACGGAGAAGATACGCTGTCTAATAAAATGAATAGAGTCTCTAAGCAATTACAAGCTTAAACGATGATGCATAAATTTCATTTATAGATAGATTTCACCAGGGCTTATCTCTGAGAAACACTGTAATAGGATTCAGCTGGAAGGCAAGGAGAATAAAGATGTGTGTGTGTGTGTGTGTGTGTGTGTGTGTGCTACAGTATATATGGAGTAAGTGAAGCTGTATTTGTGATGGAGGTGATTGGTAAAAGGTGACCAGGATTCAGGATAATGAATCCCTGCAAAACAAGGACACCTAAAACCTTAGTGGATCTCCACCATGGTTAACGATTGGTTTCATATTACTGGAGCTGAAGGGTAATATTCTCCAGGGAGATGTTTATGGTTCGAGCTAAATACGGCACAATGACAATCCAATCAACCCTTTGGCGCACACACACACACACGCACACACACACACACATAGGGATGTTCTCACTGACCTCCTCAGTTGTTGACCCTTGTTGAGTCCTTTGACCGCTGCGATTGGACGCACACTTGTGTTTTAGTGTACGTGTTGCAGATTGTTTCTTAAAATCAGAGGAAGACACAACACTCTGTTCCCAAAGTGGCCGAAGCTTAAACATCTGTAATAGAACGCCCTTCGGCAAGCCAGATGAGTAATATATGCATTCCTTTATGCTTTCCATAATGAGCAATCAATGTGATTTCAATCTTGGTCTGACCAATAACTTTCTTTTCTCTACAACCCTTATCGTCATATGCATCATAACATAACATAACATGTTTGGTTTTCTTTGTTTCGCTTTTTCGTTATGATTTGTTTCAGAACAAAAACTAGAATTTTCCAACTCGCAGTTGTACGCCTCCGCCAACCACTCAGGTTGCAGTTCACATCCATTTCTGTCCAATATGTCATCACTTCATCATTTTATCCTATCAGACATTTGTATGAAATTGTCATAATTAGCATATGAATTCTTGAGTGAGTCCCGGTGACCTTTGACCACCATAATCTAATCAGTTCATCCTTGAGTCCGAGTGGACGTTTTGTGCCAAATGTAACACAATTCCCTCACAGGCGTTCCTGAGACATTGTTTTCACAAAGAATGGGATGGACGTAAGGTCACAGTGACCTTGACCTTTGACCACCAAAATCTAATCCGTTCATCATTAAGTCCAAATGGACGTTTGTACAAAATTTGAAGAAATGTGTTCCTGAGATATCGCGTTCACGAGAATGGTTTGAATGGACAACCTGTTGCCAGCGCAATCAGAGTTAAAGCTATAATAACACGTTAGCGCAAATGAGTTTTAACGGCACTAATTTCTTTAACGCGTTAACACAACTCATAATTTTTTAGGTTGTAGCGGGCTCAGTTGTAAAGCTAGAGTGAAGATACTGGTATCATATGAAACTAAAAAAACCTAAGGAACCCATCGGTACCAACCATGTCATACTAGCTTGTCACGAAGGAGGCTAAAATAGTGATACGAGGTTACACCAAATTTTGGCGAGGAAAAACTGGCATGGCCATTTTCAAAAGGGGTCCCTTGACCTCTGACCTCAAGATATGTGAATGTAAATGGGTTCTCTGGGTACCCACGAGTCTCCCCTTTACAGACATGCCCACTTTATGATAATCACATGCAGTTTGGGGAAGTCATAGTCAAGTCAGCACACTGACACACTGACAGCTGTTGTTGCCTGTTGGGCTTCAGTTTGCCATGTTACGATTTGAGCATATTGTTTTATGCTAAATGCAGTACCTGTGAGGGTTTCTGGACAATATCTGTCATTGTTTTGAGTTGTTAATTGTTATTAAAACCTACATTTGCATAAAGCAGCATATTTGCCCACTCCCATGTTGATAAGAGTATTAAATACTTGACAAATCTCCCTTTAAAGTACATTTTGAACGGATAAAACATGCGATTAATTTGCAATTAATCTATCTATCTATTAATCTAACTATTTTAATCAATTGACAGCCCTAGTTTCATGATATATGATGTTACACTGTTTTGTTATGCTAGGCTTTGTTATCTTATGCTTAATGTTATTTTAAGTTATTGTACACATATAATAAGAAATAGTACAAGCATTTCTGACCAATATGTGGGCTTCTTAATTATTCAAATGAAATCAATAAGTCCATTGATCGTCGAGATTAACCAATACATTGCATTTTTTATGATTTGATTTGTCGTCCAGAGTTAAGAAATGTATACAGTGAGGCAGTCGTGTTTTGATTGTGACTTGAATGTGTAATTGTTCCTGCGTGTGCCTCACAGGTTAGGAGCTGTAGGTAAATAAATAGATTTTCACATACGTCTGCTGACCAGCGGGTTCAAAATGGAACTCTGAAACCGCAATTTGTCACACGAAAGTGACATATTAACCCCTCCCCTTTGCACACACTCACACACACATAATGTCTGTGTGTACGTTCTGCTATTTAGTGGTTGAGTAAATGAACATGATATTTAAGTGACTGCTATTTCCTGAGAGCAGGCTTTTCTTTCCTCCTCCTCCTCCTCCCGGCTTTTCTCTAAATTTCCCCGGGGAGCTCCAGCCCCCCCTGGGTTTGGCTCGGTGTCAGAGTCCCGGCAGCCATGATACTTCATCAGGCTTTTGCGCCATTATTGGCAAGAGCACTCCATATCCTCTTAGCAGTTATAGCTTTTCAATTTTCCTTTGAAATGCTGAGCCCAGCAGAACATATGGCAATATCTTGGCTTTAGGTCCCCCGGATTGGACTGAAAGCCTGTAAAACGGCGCCGCATCCTGAACACGCAGCCACAGGCTACACCACTCTTTGACCTTTTTCGGAGTTTCCTGAGCGCTACCTCTGCCGCTGCTGCTGTGGCCGCTGTTAAACACATTTATAATAGGCACAATTACAAGATGCTGTTGGAACAGTTTGACACGGTAATGTTATGGTGTGAGCTGTCCTATAAAGCATTATTCCACCGCCGACCCCCTTTTTCTCAAGTGTCTCTGGGGACCCATTCGACATGATGACAGTCAAACCTTCCGTATTCCCTCAACGCACACTTACAAACACGCTCTCCTGAAAGCTCAGGTAGTTAGGCTGCTGCTCCCACTCCGTCCACGGACACAAAGACGCTGTTGCAGATTAAATCCCGTCCCACTCACACCTGCTTTCCCTTCTTATAAGACTGGAGTACTTTCTTGAAAATGCCTCCCAGAGCTTCTAGGAAGACAAAAAGCATCAGAGAGAGAGAGAGAGAGAGAGAACGATCACCAGCTATTGTATCATTTTCAGCTCCTCAACAGACTATGGATTTTTAGTCCATTCCATTACTAATTAATGCTGGTGGAGGGGCTGGGGGGCGAGGGGGGTCAACCCTCCTGGAAACCTGAAACCTGATCTGGATCAATAGGGTTGACCTTGGGCTGGGCTGCTAACAGGCAGACTGGACTGAAAGGGCTGTTGTGACTGATAGACTGACGGTTATGTGCAGGTCCTTTATTCATATACAGTATATATATATATAATGTATATATAATTTAAAAGAGGAGTTTGGTATTTTGGGATTATTTGCTTTCTTTAGATTAAGATGAGATGATTGATACCTCTCATGCAATGTTTGTATGCTAAATAAGACGCTATAGCCACCAGTTGGTTAGCTAAGCTTAACAGGAATAGTTGGTTAGCTTAACCACTAGCTTGGCTAACCAGCTGCTGGAAACAGATAGCCTGGCTCTGTCCAAAAAAAAAATAATAAAAAAATTAATAAATACGCTCTTAAAGGAACAGTGTGTAAGATTTCGGGGGATCTATTAACATGTGGAATATAATATTTATAACTATGTCTTCTTTAGTGTATAATCACCTGAAACTAAGAACCGTTCTGTTTTCGTTAGCTTAGAATGAGCCGTTTATATCTACATAAGGAGCGTGTCTTCTTCACAGAGTCCGCCATGTTTCTACAGTGAACGGACAAACCAAACACTGGCTCAAGAGAGAGCCTTTCGCATTTTTTTTATGTTACCCGAAGGCTACCGTAGTTCTCCGAAAAACTGCGCTAACGTGAGCCGCAGAGTGCTAAACCATGGTACCGCCAGCCGCCGTCTTGACTTCTGTTGCTCCTAAAGTAGTGTTATTATGGTAAGGCTTTGAGCGAGGCGAATGGGGCTACCGTGGTTTTGCACTCGGCGGCTCACGTTATCGCCATCTTGGAAAGGGAGTAGTGAGCGGAGGAGGGGTACTTAGTTGGTTGCAATCTGCAACCACACCGCTAGATGCTGGGCAAATCCTACACACTGCACCTTTAAACTCACGTTACTTTTTATTTCTTGGCCGGGGTCACTTCCTGGAGTCTCAGCAACTAATAATTGTTCATTATAATGAGCTTTTCGGTCACTTTCAGAGCCAAGCTTGCTCTTTCCCCGTTTCCAGTCTTTAAGCACACTATTGATCTTGAAGCAAAATCTTTAACCCTTTGTTCTGATGACATTGGCTTTACTTCGTCATTGTTTGGGGTCTCACAGACCCTACTGTATGCGAAAAAAATCTGCAAAATCAAATAATGCTTTCCTTTATTTCCGTCTTTGCTTCTGATATTATTAAAACTAAATATATAAAATGACTGAAGCGGTAACTCTTATCTTTGCGAAAAACTGGGCTATGCATAAATTAGCATAAAGCATGTTTTTATTACACCAAATAACAATGTTAAGTGTGTTTTTTGAGCTGGTTTCGGGTCTCCAGGACCATAAACAGTTTCAATTATTATAATATTTAAATAAGGTTCTGAGACTTTTCTCATTTTACATTTTTGAAGTGGTCCCTTGAATATCGCAGTACAAGCAACAACTTGATAATGTGTGATTTTAAAACTCTCAATAACAATATCATCACAAACCCAGCAGCTTGTAATTGATGTATTTTATTGTGAGATGGGGAGTCATAAAAAAATGAACAAAAAAAAAGAAAACAAACAAAAAACAATCACTATAAAAAAAACATGAGGGTGTTAAAAGGGGGGAGGGGCATATAAAAGTGGGTGTGGTCTTGACACTGACATAAAGTAACAAATTGGCACAAATAAAAACATAAGAACAAATGTCAATATTATTTTGGCTTGGCATAAAGGACAGTTTGTGTGGTTAAGGGTAATCCTTCAATAAAACAGCACACACTCATGCTATTAGACATACGATTAGTTTTCATAAGTTCAGTAGCTTCATATTAGAGAGGGGAAAGAAAACTAACATGAGAATGGATGCACAGAGGTCACACGTTCCAATTTTCAGGCTTGCAGGGTGCGAGTTTTTTCTTTTTTTCCCGAGGAAAAACATCATTTTATTTGTTCTAAAAACATACTTCAGTATGCTGGAGTCTCATTTTTCCAGGCTTGTAGTTATTTGCCTTTGAATCTTTTTTTTTCCATACTAAAATATATTATCGTATTAATACAAACTACAGTATTGTACACTACATAGTGTAATAAATAACCTTAAAGAAATATAAAAAATAAGACACATAAATATAAAAGTTCTCTATGACTAAACAGACATACCCATCTCCTTGGGGGTGGGGATAATACTGCCATTGCTGAAAACATACAGTACACACAATGAAACGGAACATAAAAACAACATAAGAGACAAAAAAATAATACTGACAGGTAAAAACATTGTTGAATTAAACTCCTGGGATTCATGTTTGCCTACATTTTGTTACCTGAAGAGACATCTGAGCGTTTCATGGTGTGTTAAACAAGTGCACTGAATAAGCTTTGAAAAGGCAGGACACAGTTAGCAATTAGAAATAATACTTCATCATCATCCATTGGAACACATGTGCATTGTAATTCTTTTTTAGCTGCTCAGATTAGAAACAGAAGCAACTTCTCTAAAATCTAGGACACGTGAATGTGTGGTGGGCTAAACTCTCCTCTCTCAGGTGTGGTGGCGATCCAAAGTCAACAGTATTCCGGCTTATCTGGGACCCGGCAATACCTGATCATAGCTGCTAAGCTTAGACAGCAATATTCAATGGCACTTTTGATATGCATGTTTCTCTTATTTTAGTTTTGATTTTTTTTTTTTTGCATATGGCTCGGAGTTAGGGGGGTAGGCATAGAGAGGGTCAGACCGTTTTCTACATCCCCTTTCTGCTCGCTCTGAACATTTAAAGCAACAGTTTGACATTTTCAGAAAACAGCATTATTTGCTTTCTAGAGTTAGATGAGAAGATCGACACCACTCTCGTATGTGTCTGGTAAATACGCAGCTACAGCCTATTCCGTACAATGAGATTTGATCGCCCGATCGCCTAAAATGTTTTCTAGCTTCCGGGTTTACTTCCGGGGTGTGCGGCCGACTGAATATGTGCAATAGTGTTTCTGCCGCTGGCGCTGCTCGCGAGTTCCCACTCAGCCCATAGATTTTACCTTACGATTACGTCACAGATTTTTTAATCACTTTTCTCGGCTCGACCAAAAGTTTTACAAATATAAAACCATGGATCAAAAATTCTTAATAGAAAGAGTCATAATAGACTTGTTTGCAGTTCGAGGTGTCCTGTCAACAGTTTTACAGACACCTCTTTTACAATGGTGGTCTACTTTCTCCTCCCTTTAATCACAGGGCTATCCCCGTCATGACGCACTGACAGTTTGGGAGTCCCGTAGAGAGTTTCCCTCCGACAAAATGTATTGATGTCTTGGCCTTCGTACGTTATTTTTCAACTTGTTTTGTCTCAGGCTATTATAATTAAAATTGTGGAGCTCAGACGACATTTTGGCCAGGATGGAGACACCGGGTGAACGACGAAACGGACGGTCCTGAGGGAATTATAAGCGAGGCGAAATGCCTGTTGATGCACAGAAGGAACTGTGTAGAATAATTATAGTATAATAATAATAACGTAAGTATTATATTATTATTTTAATTGTGGTGAAAACCGGGACAATTTGTTAGTGACTGTTGAAAATCGGGACATTTGAGTGTTTTACAGATATGTGACGGGACTCGGGACACGTCAGCCTGATACCGTGACTCTCCCGGAGAAACCGGGACGTCTGGTCACCGTATTATACATTCAGGTGGAAAACAACTAGCCTTGCTTTGTTTGGAAATAGTTTGGCATGCATTACTGCCACCTACTTGATTGTAGCGTGCAACGGTAGATAAGCAGGAAATAACTGCTAGCTTCAGCAGCTTTAGATTTAGCTTTAGCTCACTGTTTCCCCCTGTTCCGGTCCTCATGCTAAGCTAAGCTAAGCTAAGCTAAACTAAGCTAAGCGGCAGCTGGTTGTAGCCGTATATTTATCGGACAGATACGTTGGTTCGATCTTCTCATCTAACTCTCAAGTGTGTTTCCCCAAAATGTCAAACTATTACCTATAAAACACTGATCTGTAAAAGAAGCTTTGACAACAATGAGTCTAAAAGTCTAACAGGAAGTAAATGACTGAAAAGACCCGTCCTGCTCTCCGTTGTTTTTCTTCTTAAGGCTCACAATCCAATCAAAAGAACATCAAAAAAAGAAAATGTGACGCTAACGTCTGCTAGCGTGATGGCGTGGTATATCTAGTGCGGTAATACTGAAGGGTAGACAACACAACTCAACTGCTCAATCCATAGGTAAACCAAGCCACTTGTAGTGCACAGGATTTTTTCTTATTTTCTTTCCAACTTAATAAAATACTGACTTTTTTTTTTTTTGTTCATTGGCAATAAAAAGGTATAGAAATATCTCCCAACTGTACAGCTTTTAAAGGTTAAAATATGAGTGATAAAATTAGTAACACTGATAAAAAGAAATGACCCAAGGTGTTTTAGTAATAAAACATTATCTAAAACGTGTCGGCTCTAGCTTCCAAAGTCTGTATAATGCATTTCCTTCGTTTTGTTAAAATTCGTGTTCGTCTTCATCTTTTTCTTTACAAATTGATTTTTCTAACAGTGAGAAAACCGTTCTCCTGCAGGAAAAGTCACTAGTATTTTTTTCAGGCACACCTGGATTTCTACACAGTAGTGAACTGAAGCGAACTGTCAGAGTGACCAGACATCATCTCCTGCGTTCTTCCTCTCCGCGGGGAGAGGAGGAATCTGATTGTGTCTCATGGAGGAGTCTGATTCCTCTTTTTAGTCAGTATCTCCTTTCTCCGGCGGCGGCGGGTTCTGCTCTTCGCAAACCGTGTCTGTTTCGCCTCCGCTCTCCTCCGCGACCTCCTCCGTGACCTCCTCCTCTGCTTTCCCCTCTTCCGTCACCCCTTCCTCTGTATCCATCGCCTCCTCTTCCTCCATCTTGACTTCCTCCTCTTCCTGAATGCTCCCGAGCACCTCCTCCTGCCTTGTGTCAGCCTCCTGTTCTTCCTCTTTCTCCTCCGTCTCTGTCTTCTCCTCCTCTCCTCCTCCCTCTATCTCCTCTCCTCCTCCTCCCTCCACCAATACTCTCTCTACTACCTCCTCCTCATTCCTCTCTTCTTTCTCCTCCGCCTCCTCATCCCCTCCTTCGTCCCCTATCTGCACCACCTGGATGTCATCCATGTCCACCGCGCCGTCCTCCTCCTCCTCCTCTTCCTCGCTCTCCTCCTCCTCTCTTGTGCTGCTCCCTCGCTCGTCCAAGTCCAGCTGGGAAGTGGCCAGGAGCCGCTCCAGCCGGCCCAGCGCCTCCATCTCGGCCCGGGCCTCGCCGTCCTCCTCGGGGCTCTCCCGGCCCTCGCCTTGGCTCTGCGTCTCCTTCTTGCAGTAGGAGTAGCGGTGGTTCATGTGCTGGGAGTAGGAGCCCGAGTGGGAGAAGCGCTTGCCGCACTTGTCGCACTGGTACGGCTTCTCTCCCGAGTGGAGCCGCATGTGTTCGATCAAGTGGTGTTTGTGTTTGAAGGCCTTGCTGCAGATGCCGCACTCGTGAGGTCGCTTCCCTGCAGAGAAAGAGAAAAATAAATACGTATTGTTTGAGAAAAATGGAAAACGCTGTTGAGTGAAAAGGCACAGACATCGGAGGAAAACAATAAACACTCCAGTGCAATCGCAGTGAGAGGTAGAGAGGCCCAGAACAAGTATCTATCATCGATGTATCCAAGGAGAAACAGCTCAAAACAATACAACAAAATCACAACAATTGTGCTCGCAAACCTTTAAGGAAACTTTATCCAGGCAGAGAACAGCTTTTCACCTTGGATGAGGTCATTTGGAGCCGAAAACTATGGTTGCAAGCCAGGTATCGGAGTAATAAAGAAAAAAAAAGAAATAAAGCTGAAACGCCTCTGAGAGCGTTGACCTGCACTTGGCCACGGAATCATCATCTTGGAGCGATCCAAATCACTACCAGAGCTCGCCTCTTGCAACATTTGGTGCTTCACATGAGAAGCTGGCAGTGCAGAGGTGGGGAGTTGGCGGAAAGAAATTCTCAGACCTCTTCTGTGCATGTTGAGTAATACCTGCTGGAATGGAGGTGTCCACCCTTCTTTACGCTGTAGCTCAAAAAATCCCCCTTCACTCGCTCTCTGACTCATCTTTCCCAAGACGACCCGACAGTGAGTGCTGGTGAGACAAGTTCCGGTTCTGTGTCTCACAGTCCATCTGTGGATTTTGGCTGTGTTTTTGGGCTGTGTAGGTCTGGACAACACATGAGAGCTCACATTTATTTACCTGTGTGTTCGTATTTGTGTCTCAGCAGCGAGCTGCTCTTCTGGAAGATCTTGTCGCACAGGTCGCAGGCGTACATGCCGCTGTCCGTCTTCTTCATCTTCTTCCTCGGAGGGCCCGAGTCGGAGTCGTTCTGCTCCTCCACGGTGGACACGCCCTCTGAGCCCGTGTCCTGCGGCTCCGCCTGGAGAATGTGAGAAATCACAGATGTATTGGTTGGAATTCAAAATGTTTGACAATGAATGAGTCAGAAAAGCACCGGTACTAGTGAACAACAGGGCTCGGACGATACAACTATCTCCCGATTCATTACTATCACGACACATGGGGGGCGATTTGATACGTATTGCGATTTTTTACGTATAGTGATTCAATATTATGATTTTTTGCAATTTTTGTTCACTTTTTTCTAACACTGGGTGGAACCATGGGAAAAAGTTGAATCATACACTTATAAGGACATTTAATCTGGAAAATATCGAAATTAATCTAGTAGGAATGTTTGATTTTCAGCATGTGTGTAGTCAGAGATGTCCTGAAGTCAAATATATCAGTCATTGTCAGGAATTATTTACTATTTTTTCCCCCCAGCAACCCAAAAATCAAAGAATAAAGACATTTCCCTCACAAATGAAGCACATGTAATGTTTTATACTTCTGGTGAATATAATCCAATCAATCTTATTTCCATATCTGTATTTTGTATATACAGTTCCCTTTGTTAACACCTTATTTGAAAACCGCGTATACACACGTGTATAGTTCGTCAAACTTCTCCAAAGTCCGTCTCTAGCTCTCCCGTCAGCTCCGTTCTCTTTATATCTCCATGGTCAGCTCCATCGGGGCCGTTTGAATGCATTTAACATAAATGTTAGTATATGGGTGTTCTACAGTTGTAGCGTCGGCCCATTTGACCACGGAGATGAGAGTGACGGCCGGTTTCATGTCCATGACAGAGTTAGCATGCAGCTTTAGCCGTGATGTCTAGCTCTGCTTTTCCAGTCAATGTGTGAAACCCAAAGTGTTTCCATACTTTACTGGATGTGTAGTGTTTACCACGTTGGATTTAAAATGGGAGGATGCATCGCGTATCCATGCAGACCCTCCTCCGTTTTCTACTTCGTCGTTTCGGCTCCCTGCGGTTTGTGTTGGTTGACGGATACGGAACGGATATGACGTCACGTTACTTAGACTACAACAATAAAAGCGGTAACTTCCTTCTACCTCCGCATAGACTCAAATGAAGCAAAAATGTATTTCAAAATCGTAAAAAAAATACAATATATGTTTTTTTTTCCCACCCCTAGTGAACAACACGTGTGTGTGCATTGCAGGAAATGATGCCGTGTCATATCTTACTCATAGCTGTAAAATCATTCTGAATTTTCAGGTTAAGGGGGGGGGGCGATCTTTTCCTCGGCCCATTCTGTTCACTTATGAGCACACTAACAGTTATCTCCTGCCCAGTGAAAGAGGATGTGGGCCAATATTAAGGAGATGATATATACACGGAGCTCTTTCTTTTTACAAGGCAGGTCTATGCCAATCCACTTAACACGAAAGTATAATACAACAACAATAAATCAATGGGGCAGGCAGAGGTGTGCCGTTTAAACAGATTCCAGCAGATCAATAGGGTCTCTGCAGTAAAGTGCAGCCTCATGTCCTCTGGGTGACAGCCCGGGAAGATCACTCATACACCAACAGAGATCTACATCCATCACCACGTGTCCGCACAATGAAGAACTACAGTATTAATGGCTATCATTTTTACGACGAGCTGAATTCTGACATTTCTATATATGACTTATTGATTACACTTTGGATGGTTTCGCGCTATCTATCATGTCCTGGTGGTTTCTGAACAATAAGAAGTAATGATCTGGACTGAAGGGTTTGACTGATCGCTCCAAAAAGAGAAAAGCTAACTTGATTCCAACCCACTTGCTTCTCAAAATGGCTTCCGGATTAGACTCCAAATTCTTCCCTGCGCTGTCTGTAAATCAGTTGCTTTACAAAATAAGAGTTTCAGAGTCGGACCTGTTTGCTGCTTTGACCTGAAGTCCAGGGACATTGCTGTATAAAGATCAATTTTATTGTCACACTAGAGGAACAAAAAACTAACTGATATGCTGATGAAGCTAATAAAGTTGTGAACATTTATAAATAACTTCCTCCCTTGTGTACAGTAGGCCACGCAGTAACTGAGGAGTACAGACAGCCAGTTGGACATTTTGTGAATGCTTGCAAGCTTTCTTGGCAAGAGTTAGATGAGAAGATTTGATACCGCTCTCATGTTTGGACACTAAATATAAAGCTACAGCCAGCAGCCACTTAGCTTAGCTTAGCACAAAGACTGGAGACGGGGGGAAACGGCTAGCCTGGCTCCGTCCAAAGGTAATAAAATCTGTCGACCGGCACCTCAACATTCGACTAATTAACACGTTATATTTTGTTTGGAGTCTCCACTGATTGCCTTGTAAACTCATAGTGATGAAATAGTGACAAAATAGTCCAGGGCACAACCACCTATAAAACCACAACTTGTTTTCTATTCTACTTAACTTTTTGTATGAATTAAACAAACAAGTTCTGCACCTCCTCATGGCTCTGTTTTCAGGCTTTAGAAAATCTAGCCCATGACAGGAGACTTTGACCAATCAGAGGTCATTTCAACGAGAGAGAGCGTTCCTATTGGCTGTGCTCCGGCTGGTGGGCAGTGCTTGATAGTTCCTCAACTGATCTCAACATGGCTGTCGAGTCACAAACTTTCTCATTTTACAGCTAAACAGTACACTACAAGATAGACAGAAATAGGCATTACAGTAACAGAATATTGATTCATATTTGATCTTCCTAGTTTGACCGTTTGATTGGAGTTTGTGAGTGATTGACAGCAGCTCAGAGATGGCAAGGCTCCAGCTCGGCTCTGATTGGTTGTTTTCCTCCGGTCTGTAAAAATCTAGCAGATGCCGAAGGACACAGAGCCACATGATTGTTTTTCAGATTACCTGTCTCATGCACCAAAATAATATTTGCTCCAATCTGCCTTCTGCAGCTTTAATTAGATATTTGTGAGCTTTCGAGGAGCTGGTAGGTGGGTTTTGTTAACTTTGGACAGCGCTGTTTCCAGTCTTTGTGCTAAGCCACATGTAAGCTAACTGGCTAGCTTGATATTTAGCATACAGATATGAGAGCAATGTCTTCTCATCAAACTCTCTGCAAGAAAGCGAATGAGCATATTTCCCAAAATGTCAAACTATACTTTTAACAAAGACTGTTGCTGAATTGAGGGAGGTAAATGATTGCCCACCTTGACTCCGTTGAGGTGGATGGTTTCCTGCGTCTGGGTCCCAGCAGGGCTGCTTGCTGTAGTGGTATAGGTGTAAGCCAGCTGAGGGATCAGGATAGTCTGTTTGTTGTTAGTGGCTAGTGCCCTTAGGCATTGCATTGTGGTCACAATGTCGAGGGGTTTGGCACTTGGCTGGCTGGCGTACAGTGCGATGGGGCTGACGCCCATGGCTGAGAGTGGCGATGCCTCTTTCTTTGTGCAAGTTAAGTTTAGGGGTTCATCGGCATTGGTAGAGCCGGAGGAAGGGGAGGGGCGAACGCGTGCTTTAGCCACCTTTCTCTCCGCTTCCTCTCTGGCGGGCTTTGGCAGCGACAGGTCTAGGGGTCCATCAGTGCTCTGGGGAGGCTGGGCTGGGACGGGACCGCCGGCTGTCAGGTTTAGTGGTGAGGGAGAGGCCGGCGAGCTGTGGGCGCCGTTCACCTCCGCTGGGGTGGCTTCTGTTGGGCTGTCCTGGGTCACAGAGGGGCTCATAGTGGCCTTGTCCTTCCCCGGGAACAGAGACACCACGCTGCTAGCTTCACAGGTGTCCTCTTCCTCTGAGGGAGGTGTCGGGGCGCCCAGTGATATCTGACCCTCCTGCATTTTGTCAAACCATTTCTTCACCACGTGGACTGGCAGGCTGACGGAGCCAGAGATCTTAGCCAGCTCATCCTTGGTGGGCTCTGCGTTTAAGGCAAAGTAGGCCTTGAGCAGGGACAAGAGGTTCTTGGGCTGGTTACAGAGTCCTCCCTCTGACAGCAAGGCAGCAACAGCAGACTCCGACTTATCCAGGCCTGCTCCGTTCAGCCTGAGACCATCCTTCTTGCAGTGCTTGAGGGCGTGGAGTGTTTCCAGCCCGCCGGGACAGTTATCACACA
The DNA here is from genome assembly GCA_916701665.1 of Sebastiscus tertius. Taxonomy (NCBI): domain Eukaryota; kingdom Metazoa; phylum Chordata; class Actinopteri; order Perciformes; family Sebastidae; genus Sebastiscus; species Sebastiscus tertius. Next base: position 91,979 of record CAKAOH010021420.1, on the reverse strand, counting down.
GGAGGCATGTTTTAGTGGTCTTTTCCTCTTTTTCTGTAGTCTCGTTGGGCCTGGTGCCTCTGATGGTTAGATCCTCGGGGAGTTTCTGGGACTTGAAGGTGTCAGTGGTGGTCGGCTCAGGCTCTCTCTTCAGGTTATGGGCTGTGAGCTGGCCCTGGTTGGGGTCCAAACTGTAGTTTATAATGATTTTTGCATTTCCATCCTGACCCACGATAGGCAGACTGATGGCTGAGATGAGTTGCTGCTGTGCGGGATGGAGCATTCCAGTGGTTAACCCCGAGTTCATCTGCACCTGGCCTTTGGCATTGCTTTCCAGCACCTGGCGAATGACGTTGCCGTCCACCGCCACTTTGAGAGCGTTCTGCAGGTCTGCCAGGTTGATGCTGATGGGCGACATCAGCCCCACAGTGGGCAGGACCACGGCCTGCACCGTGCCCTGCAGAGGAGCCGCGGCACCTCCGTTGAAAACCCCGCCGTTCACCGCGGCCATAGACGGGGGCGTTATCACCGTCGGCTTGTACTCGTAGTCCACGGGCTCGATCTTGATCTGATTGAGTGGCAGCTGCTCCTGCAGGGGCTTGCTGTGCTCCAGCTTCTCCCTGATCTGGGTGCGGAGGACTGAGGGCGACGTGGGCAGCGCCGGCGATGGACCCTGGGTCTGGGTTTTGGCGTTCCCCAAGCGCGGCCTGCCGTTAAATGAGATGACGCTGATGCACTTCTTACTGCTGATGTGGGAGCTGTATGAGCCTGAGTGGGAGAAGCGCTTCTTGCAGTTGGAGCACTCGTAGGGTTTCTCTCCTGAATAAAACCACAATGTGTATAACAGAGAGAGAGAGAAGGAGGGGTGGGGGGGGACAGATTTCCATTAGTGAATGAAGCTAAATGAGCAAGCTAGGCTATGAGCAGTGCGGTAGGAAAAAGCTCTAATGCATTTCAATGATGCTTAAACGCTGATGTAATGGCACCATTGGGAAATGCCCTTCTCTAATTGCTGTCCCATAATGCCAAAAGAAACACAATTATGGCACATTAAGGAAGAGCACACAATGGACTGAAACACAATGAAGGATATCTAAATACAGGGAATTGGCTAAAACCTAAATAAAACATCAATATTGGTTCACTGAAACATCTGTGGCCAACAGAGAATCATGGCAAAGACGTATACAGTAGACCTGCTCACGTGCACGCACACATACACACAGAATGCTGCCATGGTGACAGAGGGTTGTCCACTCACCGCTGTGGATGCGTAGGTGCTCCTTCAGATGGTGCTTGTATTTAAATGCTTTGCCACATTCAGTGCACTTGAATTTACGATTGCCTCCCGACTGTGTGATGTGTCTCTGTCAGGGCGAGGGGAGAGGGGACGATCGGTGAGACACACACAATGAAAACACAACCTTTGAACCGCTACTAATTCATGTCACAATGTCATTAATCAATCCGGGGCAAAAGTTCGTGTTTATTTATTGTGTTTGGAAGCGAGCGGCTAAAGAAACGGGACTAAAGCTTCCATGCAGGTTTGCATAATTTAGAATCACTTTGTGGGTGCATAATTACTACTGCGTGCTACTGACACCGATCACAAGTAATCCAGTCAAGCTGACAAAATATTAATGAGCACACTTCACTATTATTGTACCAGAGTATGTAGCGTGCTCTCAAAAGAGGATTCAAAGAAATCATCTAGCTGCATTAAGCATCTAAGTTTGCAACAACAACAAAAGGTAACACTATATAATAACCATCATTTATGAATGTTAAATTGCTACTTAATTAAACTTAGTTAATAGTTATTTTGCTGTTAACAAACAATTAAATAATAATGAATAATGTTTAACAATTATTAATAATGCTATAATTTATTTTATCATTAGTTTGTGTAATAAAATAATTTGTTTATAAATTCTATATTATCAAAGTATCAAAGCTGATAAGAGACGATAACAATTACATTAGTGAACTATTTATATTATATCATTTTATATACTATATTAATTATTCATTAATGATAACCGTATGATTTGTAAACCTTTAAGAAATGGTTTGTAAAACATCTATAAACATTACATAGATAGATGGACCAGAAACCAATTATTAACCACTGACAAAGTGTTACAAACATCTGTCTATGTAATGTTTATAGATGTTTTAGAAAAACAATTTCTTTAAGGTTTACAAATAATTTCGTAATTATTAACAAATATATATATGTATGTATATATATATATATATATACATATATATATGTATATATATATATACATATATATATATATATATATAAAAAATATTAAAATGTAACACTAAGAGCAGAAAACATGGAATCGGTGGAGCATTAGAAGATGAGATAGATTTTCCAGTTTACGTAACCAGTGAAGGTGTTTTATCAGTATCCTGTCGGTCGGTCTTTACCTGATCCCGTCCTCCCTTGTGGACCGTCATGTGCCGCTCCAGTTGAGCGCGGTATGCGAAGCTGTAGCTGCACTCGGGGCAGTTGAAGCTCTCCTCGGTCTTCTCGTGCCGGTACTTGATGTGCTCCTTCAGGGAGCTGTAACGCTTGTAGCCACGTGCGCAGTACGGGCAGGTGAGCAGCTGGGAGAAGGAGTCAGGAGTTCCTGGAGGTAAAGAGAAACACAAGAGTGTGTTGTAATGACATGTGTGAGAGTGAAGGGGGAGGAGGAGGAGGTTAAAAACACATGGTGAACGGGGAGGGCTCTTTGATGTTACACAAGGCCGGCCGCAGTAACACTCCTCTGCTAGTTCACCAATCACTGAGAGGTCCTCCCCCACAGGTAAACAGCACCCAGGTAACCAAATGGATAAACGCTGATTAGTGATCCATAGTATACACCTTCCTGTCCTTGTAGAAATAGTACACTGGGCTGCCGACGCAGGTCTTAGGAATTTATTTTTTGCTTTTGTGCTTCTTGCTCAGCAATTACAGCTTCCGTACGCCTGAGATTCCATCGTTTGATTGCCTATTGTGCGTTTCAAAAAACACCCACGCATGAAAAGGAAAAGTGAGCTGGGTAAACAACAGCCGCCTGCCGACATCCAGGCCGGTTAAAACAGAGGGTCTCGGTTGCCCGACTCCCACACAGGTAAAGCATTATTTCGTTAACAGGTGATGTATTAAGTTCCCCCCCCGCCTCCCCGCGGGACAGGTGAGGGCCTCGGGATGGGAACGTACACACATTATCGCCCAGGTAGCCGTGAGTCAGAGCTCGCACAGACGTGACAAATTTACTCAGGTGTTGCCGTTTCTCTCCCTCCGGCCCTCCTCCTCCTCCTCCTCCTCCCTCGCTTCCCCCCCTCCGCCCTGGTAGCAGGTAAAAGCCAAAAGCCCGGGAGCAATAAAAGCCCCAGTGTGCTGCACTTAACAAATAGCGGTGTGTGTGTGTGTGTGTGTAATGATGTCGGAGAGTGGCGTTAATGGGGTGGAGTTAACACCTAAAGGTGAGACGGGGAGCAGGTAGAGCCGTCCCCGGGGGGCCAGTAATTACTGGGTAGGTGCAGTAATAGTGTGACTGGGAGCTCTCGGGTGGAAACGTGTGTTTCAATGTGTGTGTATGTGTGTATGTGTGTGTGTGTGTGTGTGTTTGCACTGCTAATAGGGATATGAATGACATCTGAAGCAATCAATGCACAAAGCACATAATAGTATTTCCGGAAATGTGCATATGTGCACAAAAATGATCCTGCTAAGAGTATTATTTTAGTTTTTTTGTATTATTTCAGAGTATGCAATACATACTGTATAGACAGGTACACTAATTGACATATAGTTGTTAAGGGGGACCCCTTTGAAAATGGCCATGCCAGTTCTTCCTTGCCAAAATTGAACACAAGTTTGGAGCGATATTTAACATCTTTTGCAACAAGCTAGTACGACATGGATGGTACCAATGGATTCCTCAGGTTTTCTAGTTTCATATGATACCAGTATCTTCACTCTAGCTTTAATACTGAGCCTGCTACAACCTAAAAATTGCATTAATGTGTTAAAGAAATTAGTGACGTTAAAAGGAATTTGCGTTAACACGTTATCACATTAACTTTGACAGTCTTAGTTTGGACCCATAAAATGCGTCATAAATATTCATCACTGCAAATTTGAACAAAACTCAGAAACACCCGTAACATTAATGCGCTGTGATTGCCGTGTGGTGCTTTTCCTTTACCATTCTCGTCATGGACGCTGGCATCGGGGGTGCCCTGGCGTTGAGGCTCGTCCTCTGGGGCCTCCGGGTAGATGACGGCCGTGTCTCCCTGCTGGAGCATCTCCTCCACGAGGGCGTCCGTGCTCACATCGTCCTCGGCGTCTGACACACAATCCTCCTTCACTGTGAGGGGGACAAAAACACACGCTGATGATCAGAGCCATGCCTGTAAAAAAAAAAAAAAGTGTTATCGATCGCCGCGTTATTTCAAAGGCGTACATGTTTTCCTATCGATGCGGGCCATGCATATGAAACCTTAACCTTTGTATATGAAACGTGATAATCCAATAATGTCACTGCGAGTGTCATTAGAGCTGAACCGGAGCTGCAGGCCGAGCCCTTGATCATGACATGTTTCACCAGCTTGGAATGAGGCGTGCGGCGCCGGCGGGGGAGCAAAAAAAACAAACATCCTGAATGCTGTTGTTCACAATAGGATGAGAAAACTAATTAGCATCAAAGGCCACAGGCTACTGTATGAGCATCAAGCTCTTTGTAAGAACTGAATGGCGAGCCTCTATTCACTATGTTAGGTAAGGTACTTGTTGAGACTGGGACTGATAATTAGGTGATGGATCTTGTCCTGATGTATTGCGGCGGATGGATATCACGCAGGAAACGGATGCATGTTAACACACACACACACACCGTGCTCTGCTCTCTGGAGAGGCTTGGCCTTCAGACTGTGCTTAATATCCCAACAAATGAGAGCCTGCATGTGGGAGCCGAGCGCGCTCTTCCTCATCACAAGAGCCCCGGCTAGCTAGTCTAACGAGCACTAATTACCAAGCTGCGGCTTATAGGAAGTGTAACCTGAGGACGCAGTTTAGGATGCTTCCTTCCATCTCTGCTCTCCCTGAGCTTCCTGAAGTGGATGCCGGAACCGAGTGTAGTGTGTCGGCGATTAAACCGAGCATTATTCCTCTATGGATGTGTTAGTGTGCCTGTGTGTATCATTACAGAGAGTAATTACAAGGGTGAGCTATCAGCTAAAAGCAAAGTTAGATGCTACTGTCGATGCTGTGTTTACTGGGCAGATGTTTTACGGATTGATTTAAGCCCTCCTCCAGCTCCAGAGGAGATTTGAGGATTGTGTTTTGTGAATTGTGCGCCTGTTGAAAGACGGGGCCAGCTGCGCTCTCCTCGGAGATGGGAACAGGTGCTGGGACACCGACGCACGGCGAATACCAGTGCTCTTACACGCAGGCGCTGCTCCGGCTTCCTCTGGTGCACCTTAACAAAGCCGGGGAACAATATGAGCACAGTCATTTGTTGCTAAGGTTATTAAAGACCGCTCGAAGAAGAAACCCTCCCGCTCGGAGATAATAGATAATGCAGAGACAGAGGCTGTGTGTCCGTGAAGATGTGAAGCAGAGGCCAACAGCAGTTGCTGAGAAAGTTGAATTGTGGAATTCTCATCGTACAGTGGAGGCTCAGGAACACATTAGGAGCTGCTAACCTTCACATATCACACAGCTTTTCTCCCATGATGACCAACAACACCGCTGCTTTTTCATCTTAAAGAAATAGTAAATTGACATAGTAATAGACATTTGGGAAATACGCTTACCATTCTTTTTTAGATGAATTGTCTAACAAAATTTCACAGTTCTTTTGGCTGTTGACAACACATTGACTATATTCACATGCACAAAATATTCCACTAATATTTCCGTATTTAAGAACGTAACCGGTGGCGAACACAGCCTCCCTCTTTCATTCCTTCAACCACCTCCTTGAAAAGGTCGGCGTTGCCATATTTCCGAACATCCAAAAACCTTTCATAATGTCTTTCATAATGTTTAAAAGTAGCTGTGTTTCACCTTCAGACCAGAAACGTGGGCTTTTCTTTAGGTCGTGCGTCTCTGCAAACTGTCGGCTAGTTGGTTTGTGTACAACGCACAGAGCTGGCCGTAAACAGACAGACAAAGACGTCGTGTGTTACAAACTGCCATAAAAAAAACAAATTGAGACGCATATTCTGAATAAGCTGTATACATGTCCCAAAGATTGCTCCTAAAACCTGAATAATATCGGCATATCCCACATGTCTTAATCGGAAAATGCTCCGTTCAGAATAAGACCTAATTCAGAATATCCAAACAGAATATGCTGTTTATATCAGGGCTGTGCATTAGCAAGAATCTGGCGATACGATACATATCATGATATAGGTTTAACGATTAAATATATTGCGATACTGTAAGCAAGGCGATATATTGCGATTCAAATCTAATTTTAGGAAAACTGTCATAGTATAAAGACACACCAGTACAAATAGAACCCATTTTCATTCACATATCTTGAGGTCAGAGGTCAAGGATTCAATGGATTCCTCAGGTTTTCTAGTTTCATATGACACCGGTATCTTCATTCTAGTTTTAAAACTGATCCTGCTACAACCTCCGAAAGACAGAATCACGGCCGAGTCGTCCATCGTTGGGCCGTCTGAGTTTTAAATGAGTATCGCAATATCATATTTTGCGATACTGCATCGATATTTTCTTACACCCCTAGTTTACATGACCTTTTATCAAATTCTGAATATTCTCACATTTGGAGTAACAGTGGAATATTAGTGTGCATGTAAAACGTGGTCATTGTCAAACATTGTCGCATGTGGGAAAGTGCTGATCTGACTGTTGCTCAAAGGCAGCATCCAAAACACACCTCTAGGCTCCTAAATGTTGAGCATGTGTGTGAAGTTGAGTCCCAGTTGGGGGTCTGTGGTGCAAAGGTATGACAAGCAGTTGTTTTCACTCCTTGTGTATGTGTGTGTGTGTGTGTCTCGGCTCTTTGTTAAGTACAGAGCGAGGCCAGAAGGGTTCACAGCCTCGCTGAGGCGGCTCCGTGTTATCAGGCTGCTCCCCTGACATGAAACATCACACAGGCCATTTATGTGCTGACGCAGGGATGTGAATGCACCACTGCACAAGTGGAAAATCAGTTGAAAAACCCCCAGAAGGAAGGCCCTCGTGAGGTTGTAGCAGGACGTTCTGTTGCAGCTCTGAAGTTGTAGTTTTTTCTTTATTTATTTTACAGTGTAACCTAACTATAGCACGTCTTAGAACAAAATCACCAGACCACCCACTCTCTCCTCTTCTCTTTCCCTTGCTCCCTTCTCATCCTTCCCTGCCCACATCTCTGCAACATGATACGGCGGTATCCCATGATGCATTTCCTGCCCTGGCCGACCTTTGCCCCCACCGCTTCCTGTGGTTGTGCATCCAGGCCCGGTTCGTACCTTCTATCTTGGACGGGAGAGGCATATCAGTGATAAGGATTCGCACAAACAGCTCAAATATTCCACAACGATTAGTGAAGATGTTTCGCTTTATCTCCCGTCAACAGGAGGGAACACATCCAAATCTGGGATGATTTGCTTATCCTTGGCTAGCAAGTATTTGTGCTTCGTGTCTCCACCGCACAATCTCTCCAGCTCTCTGGAGATTCATCCTTTCCTGTCCAGAAGGGTGGCTCAGTTTTATGGTGACGTAAGGCGCGCAGGAATGTAGGTGTTCCTGCTGCACAAGGGATCCGAATGGATTTGAGACCGATTCTAAGGGACACTGAATATCATCACTTCATGTCAGGCCAACAGTGAGGAAATACTGAGTGTCATTGTGCGTGAGAACCGTACAACTTCACTGCTGGTTGGAACAAAGCAGTACAGGACGAGTGCCCGCCAAACCCACTCCGCTCACAGCCGGCTCATCTTCTAGAGGCCTTAAAGCCATATTTCCATGCAGTTAAACACAGCCATTCGCTGTCATTAAGTGCCATCGCCGCCTCACGATATCAAAGCTCTCCAGGTCCACCCTGCCCATTCTGTGAGATGTAATCATGCTCTACAACTCATCAAATATAAAGGAGAAGCCCTCCCAGGTCAATGCTCTCTCTCTCTCTCTACCTTTTTTTTATCCCCTGGAGTTAGTCAGCCTGTTCTTAGAGGAAAAAAACGAGCTGCAGTTTACTGCACCGACACTGGGCTACTCCACCACTATATAATCATTTAGGAGTGAATGAGTAATGACAGCGAGCAGGGTGCCCATGATACTATATAATCAAGAGGAATGATTCAGAACAGGAGAAACAGTGAGAGCGTTAAAAAAAAAAAAAGAAAGGAGGGGAGGGGAGGAAAGGAAAGGAAAGGAGAGATGGCAGAGTGCTGAGAAACCACCGTTTGGTTTTGGAGCGCGGCGGTCTCAGGAGAAGGGGTGTCAAGGTTTTAATTTGAAGCAAACTGGGCTCCGGTGAGGAGAAGATTAGTGGGTGGTGGTCACTTTTCAAGGCTGCGCCAGGGACTTCTCCTCTCTCAGAGGAGTGAAACCGACAGAGGGAGGGATGAAGGGATGAGAGGCGAGAGAGGTGTGTTTGTTTACAGGACTGTGGCTTTCCCCGTGTTTCATCAGTGCGATTCAGAGTGACAGCAAAGATGTTGCTTGATGTACGATATGAGGGCTGGAGATGGTGTGAGAGTTTGTGTGTGTGTGTGTGTGTGTGTGTGTGTGTGTGTGTGTGTGTGTGTGTGTGTGTGTGTGTGTGTGTGCACATGAGTGAAGGCAAAAGAAAATATGCCTGATCAGGCATAAGTGTGGAGTGCAGCCAGCTCACTGAGCTGTTTCAGTGTAACTCATGCTTTTGAAGTGTTTAATGTTCGCGAGCCCTGGCCAAAACCAATGACATTATTCTTCCTCCAACTTTCCCTTTATGCAAGGAGGTAGAGCTGGAGAGCAGGGATGAGAATGACAGCATAGTGTGGGGAATAGGTGGCCACACTGAGCACAGGTCTGTGGTTTAAACCTGCAATAGGCAGAATATGTTTGGCATCATTGGGCAAAGAATTCTATAATAACCTTTCAGCATATTGTAATTCAAGTGTTCTGAGAGAAAATTAGACTTCTGCACCTCCTCATGGCTCTGTTTTCAGGCTTTAGAAAAATCTAGCCCATGACGGGAGACTTTGGCCAATTACAGGTCATTTCAGAGAGAGAGCGTTCTTATTGGCTGTTCATTCAACGGGGACAGCTGTCAATCACTCGCAAACTCCGATCAAACAGTCTAACTATCAAATATGAATCAATGTTCTGTTACTGTAATGCCTATTTCTCGTCTCAAATGTTCTCAGAAACATCTTGTAGTGTACTGTTTAGCTGTAAAATGAGAGAGTTTTCTCCCTGCTGGTGGGCGGTGCTTGGTATTTCCTCAGCTGATTTCAACATAGCTGCCGGGTCACAAACTTTCTCATGTTACAGCTAAACAGTACATTACAAGATGATTGTGAAAACAATTTGAGGAAAGAAATAGGCATTACAGTAACAGAATATTGATTTATATTTGATCAGCGTTGCCTAGTTTGACCGTTTGATCGGAGTTCGCGAGTGATTGACAGCTGCTCAGAGACGGCAAGGCTCCAGCTCGGCTCTGATTGGTTGTTTTCCTCCGGTTTGTGAAATCTTACAGATACTATTAGGACACAGAAGCACATGATTTCTTTCAGATTACCTGTCTCATCCACTACTGTCATGATGTAGTGACCGTTTTATGAAAATAACTTTTTTTCATCATATTTGCTCCATTCTTGCCTACTGCAGCTTTAAGTCTGTACACATGCTGTACTGTGCACGTGCAACCGAAACCTCGCACCTGAAACTGACTGAGCCTGAAACTCACTGGAGAGGAATTTCAAAAACTCCCTCCCTAAACTGAAAATGTTTGAGTCGCTGGACATTTTAACATGTGCTAACTTGACCTCTTGCTCAACCGAAGCCCCCCCTCAGCCTCACACATCTCTCACGCGTTAACAATCCAGCCAAAATCTGCAAGGAGCAACACCCTAGAATAAATACTCCTGTGGCTGAATATCTAATTACATTTCATACGGACCTGTCACAGTGTTGCACATACTGTACTTGGCACAGGCCCCGAAACTAACGGCGTCACACAGATTTATATGCACATGCAGTACGAGGTCAGGAGAGCAGCGCAGAGGCCTTGGGCTCAGGTTGAAACACCAACATCCTTCAGCACCTGCGATTGTTGTTTTGGATGGGGGAGTAGGAGGAGGAGGGAGTGTGTGACGTCAGCCCTTCCTGTGGCGGTGAGCCGCCTCTGATGTCACTTCCACGTGGTTTGAGGTAAAGAGAAGTTCACGGCGGCCCCTCCAATGCCCACCAGTGCCATAAAGCTCTCCGCCGGCTCTTTGGTTTGCAAGGCTATTTTCTGTGCCTGAAGGTCTCTCCCTCTGTTGGCATTGTCTTTGTTTAATATCGTGTTTCCTGCCTTAGTTGGGAACCCACCACGTGTAGTACCTGTTTCCTTACACTCGCTGTTTCACAATGAGACAAAGCCTGGTGGTACTTCACTGTGTGCACAGACGTCAGCGAGACCTTTCTTAACTTAGCCTGCTTCAAGTCAGCTGAGGTCAGAATGAGACAGCGGCAGTCAAACAATTGATGTTGTGAGAGTAAATAAAGAGGCTGCGTGACACAGTTGCAGGACTGACGGTGAAAGGAGACACTATGAAAGTATACATCTTTAAGTCCCAGCGTTACAGCATTTTTAGCTGTGCTGTGACGTATTTGAACGGTGTACAGTTACAAGAAGGATTTCAATCAAATCTTTCCCTTTTGATGGGACTATGTGATATGGAGCTACAGAAGACTGTGGTTCCACACACACCTTCCAGGAATTTGCGATTTTTTAGGTTGTAGTGGTTAAATAACGCTCCAAACTTGCGCTAAATTTTGTTGAGGAAATACTGGCAGTGTCATTTTCAAAAAGGTCTCTTGACCTCTGACCTCCAGATATGTGAATGAAAATGGGTTCTATGGGTACCCATAAGTCTCCCCTTTACAGACATGCCCACTTTATGATAATCACATGCAGTTTGGGGCAAGTCATAGTCAAGTCAGCACACTGACACACTGACAGCTGTTGTTGCCTGTTGGGCTGCAGTTTGCCATGTTATGATTTGAGCATACTTTTTATGCCAAATGCAGTACCTGTGAGGGTTTCTGGACAATATTTATCATTGTTTTGTGTTGTTAATTGATTTCCAGTAATAAATATATACATACATTTGCATAAAGCAGCATATTTGTCCACGGGATATAGTGACAGTTTCATAAAAATAACTTTTTTTATCATATTTACCCAAAGATACCGACTGCAGCTTTAAGAAAGTCATTTGTTCTGATCCGGAAACATCTCTCTGTGTAATTTGGACGATACCAGCGGCATGAAAGAACCTTACTGTGCCTCGTCTCAATAAACTGGCACTAGTCTAAAGACAGTTTCTGGCAAACGGTGAATCAAGTGCCGTTATCTCCCACTGGCGTAAATAAGATTGTAAAGCAGCAAATACGATTAAATGAGCGCTTGTGATGAACTTTTCCGCAATGCAGGAAAAGTGGAACACGAGTACACAGAACGTCGGCGGGGAGACGAGGTGTGCATTTTGCACGTTTCACTGCGTGTGATGTGTGATAATAATAATAACGTAGCGTCCCGTGAGTGCGCGTCTGGTCTCACCTCCGTCCCAGCAGCGCTCCCTGGGGTGCTCGTCGTCTGGCAGGGTGCTGTCGCAGTCGGCCCCGTCCGCCAGGCTGCCTTCCTCCTCCACGATGTGCAGCTTGTCCTCGTCATCCGAGTCTGAGCCGGGCTCCACCACATTATTGTAGTTAGTCACTGCACAAGGAGACACGGAGGACAGAGGTTAGAATGACGGGTCGATCTCTTTTAATTAATCTTTAAAGGAGAGAATTTAGTGTTTGTATCCTGGATAAAGATAATGGGGGCGGGGTGGAGGCGGGGGGCTGTATGTGCTTCTTGATTATGAGCACTGAATGTGAAAGGCCATGAGTCGGGGGAGGTTAAATATATGTACTATGTCATTTAAATGTCAGAACTATTAAAGGGAATGGTTGAAGGAGGAGGAGGGGGTGCGGAGCTGGAAACACCAATTAAACAGACCACGGCCTAACTTCAGGAGATGAGATGAAAGTTTAAAGGATCCCCACGGGGGAAAGTTGTTAAAGCAGGAGAGAATAAAACAGCTTGGCTACTAACAACAGAGTGAATGGAGGGCTATTAAAAACACAGCAACTGATGATTTTGTTGCCTCGATGAAGTGAAAGTATTAGGGATGCACCGATGGTCAAATTGGCCGATAGCCAATACCGATGTTTTTGTTTATGTTGTTTTTGCTATTTTAAAGTCATGAGACATGCAAAATGTTGCGATGCGTCACCACTCGTTGGACTGACGGGCTTCGGGCGGCTTCTCGCCGCAGTGAGTGTTTTTAGTACATCTTGTAAGCCGTTGTTTTACCGCTCAATTTTCATTGAATATAACAATGTTATTGTCGCTGATCTCTCTCTGAGACGATGTAATACTCCCACAGAGCCAACTTTTTTCTTTCACTTCTATTTGTAAACAAACCACACATGCGCATCACACCCACCGCCGTCGTGCCAGAGTCACGTCCAGCCGGCGGCTTTTTCTCTGAATCAGCAGCTCGTTACTGCTCTCCGAGACCGACCGCAAATAACCAACACGACATTTAGCCGGCGCAAAATTGATGCAACACAACAGATAAACATCGGCCACTTCCATCGGTGAACGTCATCTTAATTTGCCGATAGCAGCCCAGATACCGATGTTCGGCCGATAAATCGGTGCATCCCTAAAAAGTATGCAAATGAAAATTTGAGAAAGATCTGAATCCACAGTGACAACAAACTCTGTAACAACAGAGAAACAGAGAATTCACACTTGCAGGATCTTGTAGACACACATACAGTACCAGTGTGTGAGATCATTAGATTGCAGTCTGAAGCGGTGTGTGTGTACTGTGTGGGAGTCAGTGTGACCTGGTCGGTGGTGTTATGGGCTGGAGGAGCCAGGAGACACAGAGACAGCCAGCCTACAGAGAGGGTTATTACGGGGAGTAAATTTTCCTGACCGGCTGTCTGCCTCAGATGTGTGTGTGTGTTCCTGTGTCTTCTTTTCATTTCCACCCAGTTCCTCCACCTCTCAATTCCACCTGTGTTACTTCCACCCACTCTCCTTCCATTTCTCCCCCCGGCCCCCACCCTCCCTCCATCCCTCTGTTCCACTGAGAGAGCTACAGATCCTCTTGGAGGCCAAATCAATTCTCCAGTGAGAGCAGCCCAGTCAGCACAGGGCCCGGGCTGCGGCGCTCAAACTACCTCTCCAGCTACTTTATCTCACGCCGCACACACACACACACACACACACACACACACACAGCGCTCACCACCTGCATTCACTCGCTGAATATGCACTGCCAGTACAAAGCACCTGAACACTTTTTTCTCTCTCTCTCTCTCTCTCTCTCTCTATCTTCACTCACCCCAACCCCACTCGCCCACCTCTTTCTGAAGTGGCTGCTAATGTTTTTTTTTCTTTTTTTTGTCGGGGAGGAGGAGGCGGCGTTATCTGGGAGAATCATGATCCTCCGTTTTCAATCAATGAGAATTGTTTCGGCATTGTGCAGGTCGTTACAACCGGTCGGTATTCACACACACAAAACTCGGTATAGACGTGCAGGGTTCAGGCTGAGGGGGAGGTGGGAGGAAGGAGGCGTGGGGGCGGAAGGGATGAAAGGTGGTGGTGGTGGTGGAGGAGGAGGAGGGAGAAAGCGCTGTTATTTGGCGAGTCGTTCGTGGGGTCAACACCGCTGTGCCGCAGCTGCGAAATCCTATCGGGGTTCATCAGGGGAGCCGTTTCATTCTCAACCTCTTTCCTCTCTTCACACTGCTCCTCACTCACACAATATTATCTGTTTTTTCTCTTTAATATGATGTGACCGCCACCGCCACCATATTGTGGTTTTCAAAAGACACATTCAGGCGGTGACGCACATTCTTTGTACCTGGATTGCTGTCCGGGGCTAGCCAATAGAACAATTGAAAAGCTGGGAGCACTCCCCATTCAAATAAAACTGATAATTAATTGGATTTATATCACATTGTGAGACTGTATGAACAAGTCTCTCCCCTCTCCCTCATCTGCCTTGCACCACCACCATCTCTCTCTCCCCACCCCTACCTCTCTGTTCTGTCTCTGCCAGGTGATGTATTGTCCGTTCAGCGGCCCAAACAGGGTGCAACACTTCATTCTGAAACAGGAGGTGCTTTAGGACGACTCTGAGAGGCTGTTTTAGGGCCACAGCCACTCAGGTGTGGAGCTGAGGTCAGCGATTACAAAGGCAACACTCTCCGTCGGCAGTGTCAAGAGAAAATGATCAAATATAAAGCTGTAGAGAGAAAATCAATGTGCCGGTGTGTGTGCAGGCGGGAGGTGGCAACGGCCAGCGGGACAATAAAAGTAGGAGCTGCAAAGTACAGCAAAAGGGGGTGAGAGAAAGAGTAATGGATGGCGAGTGGTGTTGGTTAGTGGTGGTGGTGGGGGGGATGAACAGAGACGGCCTTCCTGTGCCAAATGGTTGGCGGTGTCGAAACAAAAATGTGTGTTCCAACAGGAGATGTAACACCTAGCATCAACAAAGGCTGCGGTCCCTTCTGGCTGACCGGCTGAGCGTTTGGACAGCTGGCCTCATTAGCGCTAACATGCTAGCACACAACAGGAGGACGACTCCTACGCAGCTGAGAGAGAAAGCACTGCTAGGTGGAGGAGGTGAAGAGCTTACTTCTGAAAGTTTGCTTGTCTCCATAGGTTGAACACCTGAGAAAATAATAGCCTGTAACTGTAACCGTGGCTTTGACTTTAAGTGGCCATAGGTCACACCTTTGCAACCTCCACCCACGCAGACTCTATGGATCTGGGTAATAGGGCAGAATCAATGCAACGCAATTAGTCCTAAAACCTGGAAATGAGTTAGTATTTTTGCGCTTCCCATTCCCTCGCCTCGAAGTCAATGTTTTTTTGGTTAACGTGTTGTTCAATATCCAACTCGTGAAGCTTTTACGTATCTTAAAAAAAGCCGTTGCTAACAAGTGGCTAAATGAGACTACAAAACATCATCACGCCGAACATTAGTTCGCCTTTAGCTTAGTGGTGTGGTTTGTTTATAGCCTAACGTAAGCTTTTGTTTTTTTGGTTACAAAAAGAAGTCTGATTGTATAGAAGTCTATGAGAAAACGGGCCTACTTCTCACTTGATTTATTACCTCAGTAAACATCGTAAACATGAGTTTATGGTCTCAATCGCTAGTTTCAAGTCTTCTTCAATACAGGATGATGTTCATTTAGTAAATTATGGTCCCATTTATAGTCAAATAGACCATAAAGCAGGGTATGCTTTAGGGCGTGGCTACCTTGTGATTGACAGGTCGCTACTACGGCGTTGTCCAGTCTGGGAGTTGTCCGTGTTTTCATCTTCGGACTTTAACCCTTTCACAGTGTGTTTTCAGTTCAGCCTAAAAATGTCTTATTCAGCATTCGGTTGTACTAAGCTCCACCCTCTCGTGTCATGTTTAAGATGGCGACGCACAAAAACCAAGATATGACGGCCAAAATGCTGAACTCGCGGCTTCAAAATGCCAGTCCACAAACCAATGGCTGACTTCATGGTGATATGTTATATAAATAACAGTATGTCTATGGTTTGCCACCGAGCTTATTTTCTGCAATAATCCAATGGAAAAATCCAATTGGCTTTTTGTCGAGCGAACAAGTGAGATGCTGACTTCCAGTTTGCCCTACAAAAATACCTCATCCCTGCAGCACTCTAAAGCCTTAACATAACATGTCTTGATTACAGGCCTTTTGCCTTGGAAGACCTCAATGCATCCTGGTCCTGATTCCAACTGTTATTGTTAGTGCAAGCTAATGTGAAATGAAGGTATGTTATTTACTCGTCACCTACACATCTTTGCAACATGCTACACATACGTGGGCACGGCTGAATCGCCCCAGTAACATCTCGGTAAATGACTGTAGCTGAAGCTGCTTGAATTTCTCCGCCCTCACCATCACTCGTCACCCTTGCAACGTTCCCAGAGTCTATTGAAAGACAGTGCCAGACAGTCCATGTCAGCCACACTTTAATATGCCTGCCGGAGAGAGGAGGGCTGTGTTGTTATGACACCTGCCAGGCTGTATCAATTACGGGCAACGGAATGGGTGACTGGGTGGGTTACTCCTAAAACAGGCCCCAACGTTACCCCATTGGAGGGGATCACCTTGGCAGATCATCGCTGATCTGTCAGCACGGAACATGAAGCGCCATGTGTCCCCCCTGACACAGGTTCATTTTGTTGATTCTGTCCTGTAATTACGTATGGTTGTAAACCTCGCTGGCACTTATTTTAGGCCCGTGCCATTTGATCCTGATGAATAAGAAACATTAGGAACTTCAAATCACTGCGGAGTCGTGTTTGTACAACAGCAGATGGCATGGTTTGTGCTTTCATACACTGAGGCGTGCCAGATAGGAATGGCAGTATCTCAACCTCTGTGGGAGTGAGCTATCTCTGTGCTTTTGAGGCCCTCAAGGTGCGAGTGACTGGCGTAATAACTGAGCTTCAGATGAGGACACGGAGAAACATATATATAGCGCTGTGAACAAACAACATCACCGTTTGAAGGACGCTTTATCTTGATTCATTACCTATAAGGACATCTGTAAACCTATAGATTTTATGTGCAAGCCGACTGCCCCATACTACAGTGTGTAGGCGGTATGTCTGGAATGTCCAACCAAAACACTTTTTCCCTGTCTTAAAGAGACAGATCAAAGGGTGTGCGCCCTCCCTGCTACTAATTTCAACCAACTGACTGACACATATACTGCTGCTTGTGATTAGACATATTGACTCATCCCAAGCAGCAGCCACTATTTGTCTGCCCTTCTACCTCTCTTCTGTCTCTATATTTAGCCCTCATTGAGGTACGCCACTTATCTCACTCGGAGCTCAGGGCCAGGCCAGGCAGCCAGCGGTGAAACTACCACAGGCATCCTCAAAGAGCACAGACCCTGTCGTCACAGAGTCTACCCTTGCGGCTCCGTAGTGCCGTTTTCTCAGGGAAGCCAACCACTACAGAAAAAAAAAACACCAGCTCGAACCGAAGTAAAACAAAGCCGTGCCATTCAAAACCTCAAGTATGCCGTCTCAAGGTGAGGTGCCTCATTTGGCGCTGAGGTAAACGCTGCTGGTTTTGTTAAAACAACAGCCTTCCTCCCACAGAGTCAGGAAGGTCAACTCAAGTGCCTATAACAAAACAAAGGAATTGGGGATTTTTTTTAATGGTTGGCTTGTTTCACAGGCTGCCTCAAACTTGTTAGGCCATTTAGGTCAGGAAAAAACTGTTTGGTTCCAGCAGTTGAGAGATATAACATAGCTGTATCCCCCCACACACAGTCAGTTAGCTGGAGAGGGCACTAGGGGTCCCAAGAGACTGTTTCCTGATAGCTAATGCCAAGTCTCTCCACTGTCAACCATACCAAAGGTCAGTCACATCTATGACTAGTCATACCCTGGACAGTTTCTATAGATACGCAACAATCAGCTCCCCAAAAACTCCCCAAACACACCCAGTGACTCTTACTCATTGTTCTATGTTTGCTTAAGGGCAAAAAGCAGAAGCACTAGTATAGACTTCAGGTAAAAATAGCACCAAGTAGTCCTGAGAATTAGTCACTTTTTTTGCACTTTTGTATTTATGTGTGCCATGACTACCAGATATGCAGTGGAAAAACATCTATTACTTGAGTAAAAGTATCAATACAACAGTTACAAGTAAAGTCCTGCATTCAAAATCATACTTAAGCAAAAGTACAAAAGTATTCGCATGAAAATATATTTATAGTACCAAAAGTTAATATACTCATTATACAGGTACATTTCAGAATCATATATATTACATCACTGGATTATAATAAGTGATACATTAAATGTCTAGTATACTAGAACATGTTTTAGTATACTAGAAGTGTTTTTAAACATGTTTAATGTTAAAAAAAACACTTTACTTTTCTCATATCGGCTGTGCTGCAGCACCTCTTTTCACCCTCTCTTTCACCCTGTCTGAAACGCTCTGTTTGAGCACCCACTCCGCCCTCTGAAAAGCCCAGTCTGCTCTGATTGGTCAGATGACCCACTGTTGCGATTGGTCAACTGAACCAAACTCTTTGGACTCCGCTCCAGCTCCGCTCTAACTAGTTTTGTTTTGAGGCCATGCCGAACTAACCGCTAGGCAGGTATCATGCAAATGTCTTGCTTGGTGACATCACCACGTTACAGAAGAAAAGGCGGGACTTCAAGTGCGGCGTTTCAGGCAGTTCAGGAGCAGTGTTTCTGTGGGGGAGAGTAACTTTGCAGACCTTTCACACGCACAAAAACTATATAACACACTAAAGGAAAGGGAAAAAGCACAAAAGCATAATAGGTTCCCTTTAACTAGTAAATATGGGGCTGATTTTAACTACTTTATATAACACTGTGTACCTTAATCCATAATATTACATCATAATTAATTTGTTGATTGTGCTTCTGCAATCTGAGTCTCCAAAGTAACTAGTAACTAAAGCTGTCAAACAAAATAGTGAAATAAAAAGTAAAATATTTTCCTCCAAAATGTAGTGAAGAAATGGAAAAAAATGGAAATAATCAGATAAAGTACAAGCACCTGAACATTGTACTGAAGTACAGTACTTGAGTAAATGTACCTCGTAACATTCCACCACTGTAGAGATGTTAAATGTTCCGCTGATAGATGCGGGCAGCAAATAACAATAACACAGACAGTTGGTTAAGATTATTCCATGGAAGCACTTCAACAACCTGTGGAGCAACAGAGCTCTTCATGGGAATCATTTCAGAGGTGAGCCAGAGACAATGGTCTCTTGTCTTCCTAATGACGCTGATCAAGGTTTTAGCACGTGAGCTAATGGGCCTCGGCGGGTCACTCATCTCCCGTCTGATGAGCACTTTCCATGATAACACTAATGCTAATGGTGACTATTGTTCTCTTAATCTGCACGATGACACTTCCAAGTGTGAAGGAAGTCGGTGGTTGTGAATGAGTGTTAGGAAAACTGCACCTCAGAGATTGAAAATGACTAAACCTCGTCTATTATGTGCTTTACTTATTAGGCCACGTGACTTTATTTCTCAGGGTTAGTCCTAATAGTGTCGCCGTACCTCAATGGCACCTAGATAATAGGCTGTGTCTCTGCTGAGGGGAAGTCACAGGCTGTTCTGGGTAGGAATCACAGTGGCAGGCGCTGGTATTTCTCTGCGGGGCTAATGAGCATGATGATGAGCCACACACATTCTGTTACGCTGGGCCTCCTCGGAGAGCTGCTGCATCTGGCTCCTCTCAGCTCTTCTAAATAAGGCCAGTGGGCTGGTGGGGACCGGCGGGTGTGATCACACCACACACACACTCACACACGATTCATAGCAATGCACCGGCCACCAAGTTTACACCAGCCCATGTTTATATTAGAGGTGAGACAACCCCATCAACGGTAATAACAGTGGTACACCTAAGTGAGAGTGAAGTGTTCTATATGTTAAGCCAGTAAAAGGCATGCTTGGCATGTAGAGGGCTTTCAATCATTATGGGTGGCTGCATATCCCCCACGCCGTGATGAACTATTAGACAATTAACTTGACACAAAAAAAGTCCTGCAAAACTTCCACAAACACATGCACCTGAACTCTGTGCTACCCACTTACAGTATCTCTGCACCATCCCTCCCTCCCTTGGTCCACCAGTGAAGAGGCCTGCTCCAGTTCTCCAACACTCAGCAGGTCTGTGGTGAGAGAATGCCCACCCGGTGAACCAGTCCAGCTACGCTGCACCCGATTCAACTGTTATTAGGCCATAAAATAGGCGTTATCAGTCGCTATACGTACCATAGATGTGGGTCATTTGGGGCCTACTACGTCTACTACTTTGTAAAAGTGAAAGTGAAACTTAAAAGCAACACGTTCCAACATGTTGTAAAACTGAATGAAATGTTACATCTTGAACACAAACAAAAAGGCTTGTTTAGGTTTAGGCAACAAAACTACAACATCTTTAGGTTTAGGCAGCAAAACTACAACATCTTTAGGTTTAGGCAACAAAACTACAACTTATTTAGGTTTAGGCAATAAAACTAAAACTTCTTTAGATTTAGGCAACAAAACCTCAACGTCTTTAGGTTTAGGCAACAAAACCTCAACGTCTTTAGGTTTAGGCAATAAAACTACAACTTCTTTAGGTTTAGGCAACAAAACCACTTGGTCAAGTTTAGGGAAAAATATTGTGTTTTGGGTTAAAATTACTATGAACACAAAGACAACTACACATTGTTGGTTTCACACGTGATGCGTATTCTGGTCTCCTAGGTGAAAACCCTGTGGTTTGTGTCCCATCTGTTGTCCCCAACCTCAACTCCATATGGAGTTTCACACTGTCTATACTACAGCGCCTGACTTCCGCTTCTGTTCCTGTCACAATTACCATGGTCGCTTCTTTCTGTGATCCACCATGTGAATAGATGCTAAAACCTACTAGTGGGTGTAGTAGGCCCCTATTGACCCACGTCTCTGGGGCTTGTAGCGACTGATAATGCCTATTTAATAGCCTGAAAACAGTCTAATAGGCTGTACACCAGTACAATCAGGTGGCTGAGAAAGCAGCGATGTAGAAGGTGGGTGAGCGGGAGGGAGAGAAAAAAAGTAGGTGAAGAGAGGAAACACCTGCTGTAGATTCTGGTAAACCTGCAGTCATGCTTCCTTCTGCTCTATGCTTTTTTACGGTTGATCTGTCACTGTTTTCTCCCCTTTGTCTCATTCAATGCTATCATTTATCAGACCATAACAACAAACTATGTTACCTGAGCTCTACCATGTATTTGTCTCAATATTATTCACACATGATCGCACTGGAAACCACCTCGAACACAAAAACAACACCAAAACAGCAACACAAATATTCAGTCCGCACAGGAAAGCATCAGCACACACCTGGGTAAACAGTTGTTTCCCTTCTGTTACCGCCTGTTTCAAGTTAAGAGCAAAACCTCTGTAATATACGAGGCAGGCATCCAAACACAGACCTGGCTAATGTTACATTAGCCTCCGTCAAACCTCGTTGGAGTGTCGCGAGCAAAATGAAATGTCCCTGTCACCTCTGCTGTCAGACTCCATTCAGGCTGCAGTTACAGACTGATAGGTTGTGAAGGCTGCACAGTGGTGTAATGGTCTTCTCCCCCTTTTGATTTTGCCAGTTTGTGTCTAGGGTTGACATTTTGAGTGGAGGCTCTGTGAGGATATTATTAGAGCGACTGCCTAAAGGTATTCAGGCCTGTTTAAATGTAGTCAGTTACATCAGTAGCATCAAACTTCATTACATAGCTCGTGTCCTTTTTCTCCGACCACTTCAGCGCTAATGACAGAAATATGACTGGGCCAGCAGATACTGTTATAGCCCACATGTGTTAAAATCATCCGCTCACGCATTAAGGCTGGACAATAGGCAGATGTATTCGGGGAGGGGGGGTTGTGATAATAATCATTTGTCAAGTGGCGGGCCAAACTGTTGAATGTGTTGTCAGACAGCGGAATCTAATTTCACAGCTTGATCCAACTCTGTTATAGATACACAGGGCCGAGTGAGACGGCTGAGTGCTTGGAAGCTATGGCTAGCACGCTACAAATGCTACCAGTCTTTCTTTATGCCAGTTGGCGCTGCACTGTGTGTCTTACTGTACAGGATCATGCTTTCATTTAAAGAGAGCCTATTATGCTTTTTCCCCTTTCCTTTAGTATGTTATGTAGTTTTTTGTGCATGTAAAAGGTCTGTAAAGTTACAAAGCCCAGAGTCCCCCACAGAAACACTGCTCCTGAACTTCCTGAAACGCCTTGCTTGAAGTCCCCGCCTTTTCTTCCGTAACATGGTGATGTCATCAAGTAACACATGTGCATAATATCTGCCTAGCGGCTAGTTTGGCACGGTCTCAAACAAAGCTAGTTAGAGCGGAACTGGGGCGGAGTCCAAAGAGTTTGGTTCGGTTGACCAATCAGAGCAGACTGGGCTTTTCGGAAGCAGTGTTAAATTTGTTAACTAAAACGACGTCAACGACCTTTTGTTCCAGGACTAAGACGAGAAGATGACGAGATGGCACCAACTTCATTAAACACTAACGGTCATCAAACATGCAATATAGTTGACAAAAAAAAACATGACTAAAATGTAGTTTAAAAACATGGAAACTACCAAAATATGTCTTTATTTTAGTCATCTTCCACATTCTTTTAAAAAAAAAAAGAAAAAGGAAATGCTGTATAAAATTAAGAGAAAACATTTTGACTAAAATTGAATGAATTTTCGGTGACTAAAAGTAACATCTTAAGACTAAGACTAAATCGAAAATAGCTGCCAAAATTAACACGGTTCGGGATAAAGGTATGCACATGAAAATAAGTAACATAGGTCCTCTTTAAATTTACATGTAGGGATCATAAATGCTACTCAATTCTTTATGAAAAAAAATAAGTGCAACAAACATAATACATCTGTCCATTTATCATATAGAATTGCATGGCGTGATTTGCATTGTGGCCTAACAGCTGAGCTGGGCCACGCTGAGGTGTGTGTTTAAATATATGCAATGAGCAACAACGGTGTTATCCAACCTGCTTGTGTGGCGCAGGTCTATATTAGGTTAGTGTAGCACAGGGCTGTTGCATTTTAGGAGCAGGTGACTGGACATTCCTGCCTGTATTAGGCCTGACAGTTTACTGTGGGGGAGTACAGAGCAGGGAGAATTACACCGGCCTATGAAGAGGGAGGGAGACAAACAATCCTTCGACTGGAAAATCTCATTAAATCCTGCTTGCTTACCTGTACAGTAAGTGTACCTTACTGCACAGATTCATCATCAGTAAATTCAACCCTCAGTTTATTAAGGAGACTTAACATCGTCGTCATCAGCGCTGTCACATATTTACACTCCGCGCGAGTCGAGACTGTGTTTGTTATGTAGATTAATACAAAATCAGCAGCGAGATGAGATGTGCGAGTACAAACACAAAAAGAGGGCAGAAGAGGTAAACGGAGGGGAGCGATGGCAAGGTGGGAGGAGAGGAACCGCTAATGGCTTAAAAAGACAAAGCTGGCCTGTCACATACGATGCTCATCTGAAGTGATGGCTGCCCCGGGGAGGGAGTGTCACAAACTGTCAGAGAGACTGAGGGGAAAGAAAGACGGAGAGGAGAGACGGAGGCTGGGGGAAAGGAGACATAAAAGGTTGAAACGAGGGTGGCTGTTGAGAGAGGAAAATAATAAAAGATAAGAAAGATAGAAACTAAAAGAGTGAGGGCGATGGACAACATTTACGTTGGTGCGTGCGCCTCGGTAAAAGGTCAGTGACTGTGGCTCTTGCCTGACAGATGTCTCAGTGAGGGGGCAGGCCGTAGGGCAACAGGCTTGTACGGACAGGTGGAAGTGCAGGAATAACCCAGAAGTGCTTTTTTGTTTATTGGTTACATCTAATTTTAAAGCCCCCCCCCAACCGCCCCCCATTTATAGCAATCAGCAGGTCAGCACACCTCAGTGAAGCCGTGGACCGATGATCCACGTCGACAGCCTACTCTGGCTTCACTAATTCTGACACTAACGCGCAAAAGTGCAGCGAGAGCTCTTCCTTTTTGTAGGAAAAACCCTCCTCTTTTGTGGCATTTTGACAACAGCTGACCACTCTCTCATTTCTCCAGAATGTCAGCTCTGTCACAAGACACCCGAGGCCAAACGTCCTGCACAACCCCTGACACACACACACACACATAATCAAACACACTGCCCCGGGGCTATTGCTCAGTTGTCACAGTGGTTTCTTGTTAGTCATGTGAAGCAGGGAGAGAAAGGGGTTAACGCCGTAAAACCTACATCCACAAAAGCTCTTTTGTCACCTCGGTCCACCACCGACACAACCAAATCCCCCCCCCCCCTTACGTCCTTTCCTTTCTCCCCAGGCAAAGTCCCCGTGTGATCAGGAAGGGTTAGCCCCTTCTCCCCACAACACCAGCCCCTGGGGCGACTACAGCTGAAGAGCAGTCAACCAGCGCCGTTCACACCATTACCCTGCTGTTAAATGACCATGAGGGCGGACTACAGGCGGCCTGTCGGATGGACAGCTACGGAAATCTGTCTTGCTAAACCAGGCGAGACAAGAAAGGGGTGCATGTGTGTGTATACATGTTGCAAGACCTCGCCCAAAATGTGTACAAGGGGGTCAAATTAGTCCCCCTCTCTCCCAGCTCCTCCTTTCTCCATGACTGTAATGACTAAACTATGATTTGCAGAACAAGGGCGGACAGATGAAAAATCACAGCGTGCCGTTGTTAATGCGCCTCCTCAATGCGCCGCTGATTGGTGAAATGGCTGAGGCAGCAGGTAAAACGCAGGCAGTCGCGTATTGATGTATTGACGGGGCCTCTCTTTTGTCCATTACACCCCGAGGTGCTGGGATGGCGCGTGGGCGTGTGTCTGGTTGCCACCGGCCCGGGAGACCATTAGTTCGCCGTGTCAGAATTCGAAGGGGAGTATCGACAGTCCAGCTGGGGCGATCGATAGGCAAAGATCTCTCACTCCCCTCCGCCATCTGTGGTAATGGGCCTACAGTGAGTCAAACACACTGCTGCTGTGGGACTCTTGTGTCATATCGCCTCGCTTAGTGTACTCCAGCGCTGTAAACGGGAGAAAAAAATGTTGCTTTTGAGAGCTGAAGGGCAACACGAGTGAGTCAGCCAGACTCCATATGCTGAATTGATCGATTGTGTGAGAATAGTTCGGACCAACGCGACTGCCAAACCAAATAATGATGTTGCTTTCTGACTGGATGCGAGTTACAAACAGCTGTCTCGTCCTTCATTCAAGCTTAGTCATGTTCTTTTCTGTTCTGACGGTCGTCAGATCCCCGAGGCTGGTGGATGGAGGCCACATCAGGGTTTTCTCGTACGCGACAGCCAACAGGGTGGGGACGTCGATTACCCAAGCACACTGCAATCATTGGCCTGGACTCACGGGACTATCCCATGTGACGTCACCCGTTCTGTGAAGTCATTTAGCAGGGAACAGCCAGATGTTTTCTGGGACAGAGCCTCCCCTCTTTTTCATGTCAAGTATCCCCAAGTAGGAACACTTAAAACGCCTATTTGTCCTAGGGGCACAACCATCAATAAAACATTATGGCTGACGTTCAAGTGACTTGTGATTGTGATCCCAGTTTTTATGTATTAAATTACACTACAACACTACAACACTGCACAACAACACTACAACACTACAACACTACACTACAACACTACAACACTTCATTACAACACTACACTACAACACTACAACACTACAACACTACAACACTTCATTACAACACTACAACACTACAACACTACAACACTACACTACACTACAGCACTACTCCATGTAGGAAGAGGAATCTAGGGATGTCCCCTTTTAGTTGGTTAGTCCCTTCAGCTCCAGTTTATGACTTTATAAAGTCGATATCTTTGCGGACTTTATTTAGCATATTCTGTATGTTCTCTTCGGCCCAGATGTTAAGCAAACATCGGACTTCTGCAGAAGTCCAGGTCAGTCCTCTCCCGACTCATGTTAACCTGTTGTTTACCTGTGTCCATCTCAACAACCTTTTGGTTCGCTTGGAAACGGTCGCAAGAGGTCTCAGACCAGTTGTTTTGGTCCGCACTGGAGTACAATTACTGCATTCACAACCGCCCAAATGAACCGCACCAGAGTTTGATTAAAGCTGACTAAATGTTGGCGGAAATCTGAGTGTTACTAAGAATTTCTTTGGTTGAGGACAGCCCTAAAAATATCCCTTTTGGCTTGTCTTCTTCCAGGAAGGACAGATTAACAGGGAAGCAGAGTTCCACCTGGGACACCCTCTAGCCCTATAACCCCTGCTTTAGGGCCGCAAACATCAGCGCCGATACAACCAGTAACATTACTGCTGCATCCATACACCAATACAGGATTCCACGAGAGCTGCAACCGTGTTGGAAAGGAGAGGAGCTTGCTCTTTGTCTCTCTGGCACTACGGTGGCTGAACTGGGTCAAACGGGGCTGTGGTTTAGCCCTGTGTGCTCTCTGTGGTTCAGGGGGGAATTCCGCCGGGCAGAGCGTGACCCTGAACACTGGCCTTCCTGTTCCACCGCGGCGATGCGCTCCGTAGCCGAGAGGAAGAGGAAAGAAAGACAGATCTGTCCAAGTAACCAGCTCTTCTTCTCGTCACCCCACCGACATGAGTGTGACTTGTGTTGATGGTTGTGTTAGAGCTGACTGTATATATACGTGTGTGTTTGTGTGTGTATGCAGCTGTTGTCAGACGGATCAGAGATAACACTCTTGGCTTTTAATAAACTCAGCGGGAGTGTGTACGTGTCGGTGTCTTCGGTGTGTGCGTGGAGCTCACTGAAAGGTCCTGGGCGTGTGATTGATGGGAGCTTTAGCACGGTAAACACATGCACACACACAATCACACACACACACTGGAGGTGGGTGGAGAGAGGGGTGGTCATATGCAGCTATGCTCAGCTAACATTATTCATCCGGTGTTCATCTGTGTGAGCTGAACTCACCGTTCCCCATATTGATGAGCCAGGGAGTGTGGATTAGTCACTTTATTTACATGGCTACACGCACACACGCACATGCACACGCACACACACACACACACACACCATAAAAAGCAGAGAATGGAGGCAATTTAGTGCACATTTTCTTTCGTCTTTCTTATTTTTGTTTCTACTTCTTATAGGCCTATCTGTTTTCTGGATGAAGGGGTGATTCAGAGAAAAGAAGGCTGGGAGAGGGCGGCTGAGAAGGAGAGAACGAAGGGAGAGAGCAGGCGGGGAGAGGAGGAGAGGTTATTTTGGAGTCTCTGAACTGTAATCACCACCTACAGCTGCTTCCTCCCAGGTGCTCCAAACTGGACATCAACAGAGAGAGAGAGAGAGGGAGGGAGAAAGTAGAGAACAAGGGAAGCTGGCTCTCCAGAGGAACATGAAATACTCATGTAGTAGAGGTACTGCTGTTTGTCTTGTCTATAATTAGCCCCATGTATCACTAACGCAGCTAAGCTTATTTCTAATATCTCCATTTTCTAGCTTGTTTCCACAGCTCCTCTCCCGCTGAGCGCCCCGCAGGCAAAGGGGAAGTTTTATCTTAGGAGCAGGAGGAAGTTGAAGAGGCTATCACAGAGCTGACACAACACTTCCAGTACCTGCCAGAGGAGACAGGATGGTGACTACGTTCAGAGGAAGCTAGACAGAACGTGTGACTCGCACGACAACAGCCAATGAGCTACAGGTGAGACCAAAGAATGTGTCGCCTGACCCTGAATGGGTCTGCACATTTACTCTTATTCCATTTATTTAGCATGAATTACCATTAGTTGAACAAAACATACAGTGTAACAAAGCTACAGTGTAAATCTACACTTAAAGTCCGGGGACAGCAAAAATAAATGTGTGTTCTGAGTTTGTCACACCACAGAAAAAGGTGTTATTAACCACCCAGGCAAATTTGAATGATTCAAAAAATATATAACAATAGGTTTCAAAATCATGAAAAAATAAGCACTAAAGGCCAATAATGAGTCAGGGTTGATTACATATGTACAGTTTCATTTCCTGTTGGCCATTTCACTGCTGCACGCTACTTTTGCAGAATGCCCTTTCACTAGAATATAACAATAGAATAGAAATTATTCTGTTTTACTGCCGTACGGCACTTTGTAGGTGGACATTTTACTGGTGTCCCGTAGTCGCTTTCAGTCTAAAATTCTGCTGCCAGGCGCTGACGTTGCAATTGAACGTTCTTTGCTTCTTCTGGCTGAGCCGGCTAACGTCCGGTTTAGCCTGATGCCCGATAACTCGCGGGGCTATTCTAGACTTTCCAAATGCTATCGGACCGAATGGATCAAATTCTGATAGGCTACGTCGGAACCTATGAGGTAAGCACAAGTTTAACTAACTTGGTTGTGATTGGCCGGTGAAACACAGTCCTGGAACATGCACACACCATGGCCTCATGCACACCCCCAGATTGACAGGCACACTAAGTAAAAACTTTATGGTTTTTTTTTGACGACCCACCGATGTGGCAGTCCACTGGGACTCCTTTACCCAGACTTCCGCTGTGTGCTAATGCCATGCAGGTGCATTTCTAATCTGATAACCTAACACTATTAACTCATTAGCAGGCTCACTTCATCCCAAGACAACATAATGAACCGATGAGTTATGACTTCTTCGATGGCCAACTGAAATGGGTTCAACATGCAGGACGCAGCAAACTTCGCCTTGTCCTGATTACGTCTCAGCAGCTCGTCATAACACGACATCTGCATGTCCAATTCATACCAAAAGTGGGTCTTTGAATGCACCATGAAGTGTTAGAGGGGTGTGACTCACCAACCCGAGTGTAAGCACACGAAAGCATAACAAGTAACCGACGAATGTATTCCCACTAAATGTTCCACAGTGCTTCACCTATGATGCATGCAAAACATCTTCCACTATGAGGCACAATCAATCACACACCCAACACCCACTCCCTGTTATCCAGTAGGTGTTGCGGTGCGAAGCATGAGAGGCCAGAAAATACATCATACGGTGGTTCACATGGCACGGTTGCACACCAAGCGTCCTGCGCTCAAATAAAACCCCTCCATATGGAAGGTTGCGGGTGCGTCCCTGTGTAAGTCATCCGTGGCAGCCTCCCATTATTGTCCAATAAAAGCAGGTTGGCGCCATGTGAGCCGTGCATGTCACCACCAACAGCCCCGCTGTCTGCTGCACTTCCAGTCTGCACACAGTAACACGGTGGATCCACCAGCAAATTTGGATTAATAACACCACTATAGTGAATACGCAAACCCCCAGCACAGACTGGATTACAGTGAGAGATATAGAGAGAGAGATGGGGGATGGAAGCATACCTGAAAGACAAATGAAATCAACAATGCATTCTCTTGTATAATGCATAGGAAGCAGCCTGCCATAGTGTTTAACCAGCACATACTGGGTATCCTCTAGGGGTAGGAAAAAAAAATGGATTCACCTATGTATTGCAATTTTTTTTTTCCTACGATTTTGAAATAGAGTTTTTAATGCCAGAATCGATATATTTGCTTCATTTGAGTCTATGTGGAGGACTACACATCCAGTAAAGTGTGGAAACACTTTGGGTTTCACACATTGACAGGAAAAGCAGAGCTAGACATCACAGCTAAAGCTGCATGCTAACTCTGTCATGGACAGGAAACGTTATCGTATCGCGGCAACGTGCGGTCAAGCCGGCCGTCACTCTCATCTCCGTGGTCAAATGGGCCGACGCTACAACTGTAGAGCACCCATATACTGTGTCATATATATTTGTGTTAAATGCATTCAAACGGCCCCGATGGAGCTGACCATGGATGTATAAAGAGAACGAAGCTGACGGGAGAGATAGAGACCACCTTGGAGTAGTTAGAGGAAGTATACACGTGTGACTACGTCCAGTTTTCAAAATAAAGTGTTGAAAAAGGGAACTGTATGTACAAAATACATATATGGAAATAAGATTGATTGGATTATATTCACCAGAAGTATAAAACATTGATATATTTCACTTCAGGACATCTCTGACTACATACATGCTGAAAATCAAACACTTTTATTGTAGTAATTAAGATATTTTCCGAAGTAAAAGTAAATTGTAATATCGAATCACAATACTTGTGGAATTGTAATACTTAAAAATCGCAATACATATCGAATCAGCACCCAAGTATCCTGATAGTATTGAATCGGGAGATAGGTGTATCGTCCCACCCCTGGTATCCTGGACTAAAGATCAGACAAACAGCACAGGAAATGGGCCATTACAATATATTTTACCTACCAACTAGAAAATAAAAAACTCCCCACACTGAAATGCCTGCACAGACACATACCCCGTACAACCATCAACTCATTCGTGCAAAAATAAAAACAGCAGCAATGAAGCTGCTTTTTCAAAAGCCACCAAAGGTTAATCGCGCAACATCGTCATCCTGTTAAAACTAGCGCTCCGAGCCTGGCCAAACAAAGCTGGCTGATAAGCGCGGCGGTGGCATCAAAGCCTTACAGATTAGAGATTACCATCAAATCAGCCCATGCACCGGCGCGATGGACAGGCACCTGCTACTTTACTGTAATGCCCCTTATCCACGGGGCTGGTGAGTAGGGCAGGAAACCTGTGTGTGTGTGTGTGTGTGTGTGCGGGTCTGATCTGGACCGCAGTACACAATAGATTTTCATTAATGAGAGAGGTCTGAAACAATGGAATGGTGGGTGATATCTGAAGCTTTGCGTGGCCGTGTGTGCCAACATGTTGCTGCAGATGCCAGCTTTGTTACACACATCTGAGGGTTAATATACATCTGGTCTGTGTTCAGCTATGTAACCCCAGTCAGTACCATTCTAACTGACTATAATTAGTGTTTTTTTTTTTCTTTTTAATACACAGTGTTACAGTGGCACAGCGCCAACCTCAAACCTCCCTAAACATACTGTCACAGCGGTGCAGTTTGCTGCCTCTCTGCCCCCGTCACTCTCCTCTGCCAGCAGCAGCGTGAGGATTAAAGGAAAATCCTGACCTCCTCATCCACCTCTCTTTAACGCCTCCGCTCATTTTAAATGGCTCCTCTAAAACTAACTGGCTGGATTACTGCTCAGGTGCTCACCCAATCCCCCTCCCACCGCCCACCTCTGCTCAACGCAACACACATTTTGCACCGAGTGACACACATTCCCCACAGTCAAACGGTCAATGATCTTTGTTCCCACGAGGGTCTCCAACCAATAGTACCATTTACTAGGGCTGGGATGATACACCTATCTCCTGATTCAATACTATCACGATACTTGTGTGCCGATTCGACATGTATTGTGATTTGATATTACGATTTATTACTTTTTAACACTAGACCATGGGGAAAAATCAAACACTTCCAGGCACTTTTACTTTGGAAAATATCCAAATGAATACCATAAAAACATTTGATTTTCAGCATGTCTGCCGTCAGAGTTGTCCGAAAGTCAAACGGAATTAAATTGTTTCCAGCAAACAAAAAATCAGAGAATAAAAACATTTCCCTCACAAATTAGTAGTATTTTCTTTTTATTTTATAAGGGACATGTAATGTTTTATACATCTGGAGAACATATTTTATTATTTTGAAAACCTGAAGTAGTCACACGTGTATACTCCTGCTAATCAAATCAATCTTATTTCCATATGTGCATTTCTATACTTTGTTTTTACTCTATGTGTAGTGTTTACCACTTTGGATTTAAAATGTGAGGGTGCAGGTCGTATCCACGCGGACACTCCGTTTTCTACTTTCTCGTTTCGATTCGCTGCGGTTTGTTTCGGTTGACAGATACGGAACGGATATGACGTCAGGTTACTCAGACTACAACAATAAAAGCGGTAACTTCCTACTACCTCTGCATAGACTCAAATTAAACAAATATATTGATTCTGGCATTAAAAATTAATTTCAAAATCGTAAAAAAAAAAAAAAAAAAACGTGATACATAGGTGAATCGATTGGTTTTCCCACCTCTATAATTTACGTTAATTGATTGAGATGCTGTCTAGTGAGGGTTAAGAGAGAAAGAGAGACTGTGAGGATGACAGTCCACAGGATATGCTGATATTCAATTTACCTGCCCCACACACACACACACACACACACACACACACACACCCCTCCCTACACCCTCAAAATTCCACCAGCGGGGCAGAAATGCTCACTCCTGTCTGTCTCCCTGCCGGAGTCGCTGGCGTAGCACTTTTCTCCATTTTCATCGCCATTCTTAACCTTTATCTCGCTGCTCTCCTCCCATCGTCTGCTGTCCTCCTCTCTTTATCTCTCCTTTTTCTTCCACGCAGGGAAACAAGGTTGTAAAGGTGGGAGATGCTGATATTGTTTGGCCTGTGTGTGTGTCTGTGTGTGTGTGTGTGCTCTACATGAAGCACTATAGCCTGGGGGCTTATATCGTAAGGAAGATTTTGGCCCGCTGCCAGCTAAATGGCACTGCTGGAGGCATTTGTGTGCACATGTGTATTCGATGAGTGTTATTGTTTTTGTGCCTCTGTTTAACAGTATAACTATTTCAAGATGATTGCGAGCTTCCTCGAATGGGGATTTCAAGGTTTTTTACCACATTTTTATGCCACTTTGAAAGTAGCTTGAGACCAAAATTTAATAAACGAGAAAACTATCACAGCTGTAGACCTAATCTGAACATGGATCTGAGCTGAACACAGAGGGGGTGGAATTGTCACTGGGCTACTAAGAAACATTTTGAAAACCCCAAAAATCAATATTTTTTATTTTACATAGAAAACAATGGGAAATCGATGTGAAGAGAGCTCAAACACACTCCTCTTTGGGGCCATGCCGATTCGCCATACTTTAACGTAGAAAAATGATTAAAAGTTTGAACGGTTCACGAGACTTGGGACTTTATTGGGCCAAGTGGGCATTTTGATAGCTGGCACGGTTTTCCCGAAATCGCAATTTACGTTTCGTGAAATTTTCACCGCTAGAGTGGAGGGGAGCTCTAAAATCTTCTGAAAGGGAAGGAAACCTTGTGCTGGTCGCAGACATGTAACTATAGAATCAAATGGACTTACACATTTGGCTCTAGGAGCCTGAAAGTGAGAGGAACTCCGACCAACTGCCCCATCGGCACTCATGTTAATCCAGACCTATATTTTTTTGAGGACAGCAAAGACTACCAGTTCTCTAACCTGCTCCCATGAATGCATTTTTGACACTACACACAGAAAAACAACATCAATGCGTTCCGCAGAGTCTCATCTCTGATGATATATATCAAGACTTTTTATGCAACAACACATATACCCCTGTAGTGTATTTGTGTCCTCCTACAGCCTCACCATATGGTCCGTCATGTTACAAACTGGACTCACAGGTGTCAGAAGAGCCCCAACATCATCACCATATTTCATTCATTAGTTATGTATGGAAGACTAGGTGGATACACTCGCACCGCGGCCGTTTGTCTTTCTAATGGAAGTGGGGGTGGGGGAGGTAAGGACAGCAGCGACTACAGGCGGAGAACAACTCTCATGCTCCTTTAATGGGAATGAATAAAGGATGAGTCGAGGCTCAGACACCAGGTTAAGACGCTGTTTAGCACCTCTGGCCCGGTGCCCAGTGTTGGAGGCAGGGAGGGAGCGATGGTAGCGGGAGGACAAGGAGAAGAGAACATCAGGTAGGATATCAAGATGCATTGATGAGCTGGTGGCATAGATATATTGTTGGTGTAAGAAGAGGACATTGTGGCAAAGAGATGCACCGGTTTTCAGCGACTACTGTAACAAAATATTAGGGGTGGGTAAAAAAATCGATTCAGCTATGAATCACGTTTTTTTTTGTTGTTGTGATTTTTAAATCGATTTTTTAATGCCAGAATGTAATTGTCTCATTTGAGGCTATGCAGAGGTAGAAGGAAGTTACCGCTTTTATTGTTGTAGTCTGAGTAACGTGACTTCATATCTGTCAACCAAAAGAAATAGCAGCGAGCCGAAACAACAAACATTACATGTCCCTTATAAATTAAAAATAAAATACCACTAATATGTGAGGGAAATGTCTTTATTCTTTGATTTTTGGATTGCTGGAAAAAAAAAAATAAATCATGCCTGGCAATGAGTTAGTTATTTGACTTCAGGACATCTGACTGTATTAATTTAGATATTTTCCAAAGTCAAAATCCCTAGAAGTGTATGATTCAACTTTTCCCCATGGTCTAGTGTTTAAAAAGTGAACAAAAATCGCAATAAATCATAATATCGTAGAATCGCAATTCTTAAAAATCGCAATACATATCAAATTGGCACCCAAGTATCGCGATAGTATTGAATCGGGAGATAGATCTATCGTCCCAGCCCTAGTAAATATAAAGCGTTCAGAAGTTGTGAGGGGATTTTTTCCTCTAGCTAAGTAAGAAGCAGAGAAAGTTTCTTGTTGACACTGAGTCTGGTTTTATACGCCTCCACAGACCTCTTCTCTTTGATCCACCTTGAGAGAAAATGAAAGGCATTGAGAAAGAGAGAGAGAGAGAAAAAAAAAGCAAAACATGGAGGAACAGGGACCTGAGAAGTGGGATCTAAAGCAGTGCCTTTAAGAAGTGCTGGTTGGAGCTTTGGGGAGAAGGTAAAAAAGGGACAGGTGGTAGTGGCACGCTGTGCCATGCCAGCGCAGCTTTCTCAGCTATGTCAACAGTCATCCATCGGTAGCCATTGTGGGCTGAGAGAGCAGAACAGGCGGTGGGACGGTTGATGGCTAAACCTGCCCGTCTGCTACCTCAGACAGAGTCGTAATGGCTGCCACCTGCCCTGGGTTACGGCAACTAGAAAGACCGCATGGCAGCAGCCGGCACCACCTGTGCTCAACAGTCACATCACCACATCAAAACAAGCCTGAAGGATTAGACTGCTAGTGGGAGTGGAGGCGCAGGGCGCCAGAAAGAAGCCCCAGACAGAGAGACGCTTTTCAGGATGCTTTTCTCCCTGCACTGGGACCAGTGGAAAGAGGACTGCTGGTGCTGTTGACGGCATAACAATTTCATAAATGTGAAAAGTAAATTATCTTTGACAGCTTTTCACCTCATACAACACCTGGTTTACAATTACGGCTGTCAAAGTTAACGTGATAATAAAGCGTTAACGCAAATTCGTTTTAATGCCACTATTTCTTTAAAGCATTAACACAACTTGCGGGCTCAGTTTTAAGGCTAGAGTGAAGATCTATTGGTACCGACCATGTCATACTAGCTTTACTAACTGTTGTTGCCTGTTGGGCTGCAGTTTGCCATGTTATGATTTGAGCATATTTTTTATGCTAAACGCAGTGCCTGTGAGGGTTTATGGACAATATTTGTTATTGTTTTGTGCTGTTAATTGATTTCCAATAATAAATATGTACTTACATTTGTATAAAGCAAGCATATTTGTCCACTCCCATGTTGATAAGAGCATTAAATACATGACAAATCTCCCTTTTGAACAAATAATAAATGTGCGATTAATCTGCGATTAATCACGATCATAATATTTTAATCAATTGACAGCCCTGTTTGCAATACAATACTGAAAAGAACTGGCACGGGAGCAGTACAACAGTAGAGTTACTCCTCATATCACAGAGAATGACAGCTACCCCCGACACTGCACTTTCTTTTCCACATGAAATGCAGCCCAGTGCGAAGCAGCCTCCTGCACTTTCAAGCTTTCAAAGTCGGCGGAGTATTTGAGGAGCTGTGGGTGATGTCTGGTGCCATGTGACATGGTGTGAGTGCATCTTATTTTAGAGTGAGAGGTTGAGATAAGGTGTTAAAAGGAGGGGAGGGAGAGGAATGCTGAGCTGTCCTTGTAAGCCTCGATGCGCCGCGGATGACATCTTCCCCTCCCAGGTTCAATACTTTGATTACAGCTGCCTCTGGTTCATGTGATGTAAAAGAGAATCCCCTTTGCTGCATTTGTCCTGATTCAGAACCATCTACTCTTCACTTTAAACTGAGATCCAGCCTGTAATAGTGTGTCCTTTCCTTAGAGTGATCCTGAACTCTCTCCTCCCTCTCTGTCTTCTTCCCTGTCTCTCTCTCTCTCTCTCTCTCTCTCTCTCTCTCTCTCTCTGTCTCTCTGTGTCCCACACAGCAGTTTATTTAGCTGCCATGTTTACATTCCTGTTCAGTCAGCCTCTCCCAGGGGAGGAGGACTGGATCTGAGCCTCCCTCTCTCTCTCTCTCTCTCTCTCTCTCTCTCTCTCTCTCTCTCTCTCTCACACACAGCTCAAGTCAGTTACATGATGGTTACACTAGATACTTGTGGCTGACACATACAAGCACATGCAGTCGAGACTTTGCTCGGGGCTAACAAAGGAATATGCGTCTGCAAAAGGAAATGCAAAATGAGGAAGTTATGAAATCAACAATCCGATACTTGTTGCATGGTTAAAGAGAAGCACTCAGTAGATCTTTTTCCAACAAAGAGGAAGCCTTAATGTCCGTCTCTCAGCTGTCCTGCGCTGTCAGAGTAACGGTGACTATGGGCGGGGCCGGGGGGGGAGGCTAATTGGATGGAGCTATAGGACGTCCTGACTGAGCGCTCAGGTCCCTGGCACTTCACCGGCCTCATCATTAGACTGACTGGCTCCTGTGGCCTCCGGCAGAGTGCTGTCTGCACGCCCTAATGACCGCTGACTCACTCAGCACGCAGCGCCGCCGCCACATTAGTCCAGCCCAGAATAGGCCCAAATAAAGAGAGATGAGAGGGGAGTTGGGATGTTAGGCGCCCCTTCAGTCTTGTAAGACATTACTCTCTGGGCCACAAACGATTTTGGTCGTGCTCAGTTCAGTTCTGTTCTCACCTGTTAATGTGTTCATTTTAAGTCTGAGGGCGTCTAATTTAGCACTATTTAATTCATTTTGGTATAAATCAGTCAGTGTTGTTGTAACCTTATTAGTTACACCGAGTCCTGCCTGTGTAGAATTGTTTTGACTTATAAGTGATGCTAGACACTACTGGTTAATACAGGAAACAATATTTAATTGTCCATATTGATATGGAGTGGCTCCTCTTCACGGAGTCCGCCTTGTTGCAACGCCATGTTTCTACCAGCCTGTTCGCACGTTAAAGCGTATAAATGCCACGATAATGCACAAGGCGTTTCTTGATTTCTGCATGTCAATGGACTGTAATATAAATGCATTCGCGAATAAATGCTACGGTAAGAGTTAGTGACGTAGTATAAAAAGCGAGAAAGACCACTTATGGTGTGCGGGCCCATCAAACAACGGACTTTTAACCAGGAGACTCGTGTTCGAGACCACTGTTGCGTTTTGTTTTGTAAGTTATATTAGTGATGTTTGTCACAGGACGATTGCCACATGTTTGTTATTGATGTTTGAGACGTGTTTTCTGTAGTTGTGTTACGTTGTCTCCGTATGTGTTTTACGTAGTTTACGTACTTATTCTAAGCCCAACCGTGACGTTATCCCTTACCCTAAATAGGTGGTTCTCTAACCTAAACCTAACTGCGGAAGTTTGCGTGGCGTACAAATGACGGGCGAAAAGCGGCGAAAAGGCTCAAATGCGTACTCATGACGCGCGGAATGTCTGTGTAATGTCGTGGTATTTATACGCCTTCCTGTGAGACCGGGTTGGTTTCTACAGTAGCCCAGAATGGACACAATAGCTCTAGATAGGATCATTCACGTTTTAGCGTTTTTTTTCAGCCACACAGGATTCACAGGTTTCAGTTGGTTGCAATCTGCAACCGCACCACTAGATGGCACAAAATCCTACACGCTGCACCTTTAAGTTTTCATGACAAGTCATCAAGTCATAAAGGAAAGATTTGAAAAAAAATAATAAGAATTTTCAAACCCTGAAAGTAAACTGCGGGCTGAGCTCATTTTCCAATATGAATATGAAGGGTCGACTAGAGAGTTGTTTACCTAGTTCTCTGGATGGGGCCGCACTAAATCATCAACAGTGTAAATTAAGTCTGATGGGTTTGGACATAATTCAACCTACCCATGATGCAGTGGGGTGATGCTGGTCAGACTGATCAGTGCTGTTTGTACTGATTGAGCGGGAGAAGCAAGCTGAGAAACATTGCCTTTAGCATTTCTATCAATAATGAAGCAGAATAATAACCAGCTAATTTATTGACGCAGGGACTTCCTGGAGTCTTGTGACTGTGAGTTTGCCAGGCAACCAGTGCCGACTACAGGAAATCACTACGCCCCGCCAAGAAATAGTCCGTCACATGACCCCCTGTAAAACCACAAAGTGTTGTTTTGTTTTTTGTACTGATTAAATGAAGATAAGACATGTTAATAAGTGAGCTTTAGAGACGCTACAGAGCCAGGCTAGCTGTTCCCCCATGTTCACAGTCTTTACTCTAAGCTAAGCCAACTGGCTTCTAGCTGTAGCTTCATAATTACCAAACAGTCAGGAGAGTGGTGTCGATCTTCTTGTCTAACTCAGAAAGCAAATAAGAGTATTTCCCAGAATACAGAACTATTCCTGAGCAAAAGCTGAGTTTACTGAACTCACTAAATGAAACAGTGTGTGAAACAATACAGATCCTCAGCAGATAGTTATGGGTTAACCAGGCTGTAACACCCACATGATGGCAGGACAGAGGACTGCTCTGTGTTCTGCTGACTGCGGGGGGTAGGAGGAAGCGAGTGAGAGGGAGGGATGGAGACAGGGAGAGTTTTGTACTGTTGTCCTTCCAATAAGAAGACAGCGGTAGATCTCCTCCGGCAAACATGGCTTCCCGATCTAACAAGTGTTTAGTTCATACTGTAGGTGGGGGGAAACACGTTAGATGATGGACAGGACAGAAGAAAAAATCTATAAAATAAAGAAGGCAATTAATAATAAAAGAGAGAGAGAGAGAGGACATATCTGCTAGGGATTTAGGATGGGGCGATTTCACCTTCTGTCAGCAGAGAGAAAGAGAGAGAGAGAGGGGGAGCGAGTGTGAAAGAGACATGGCCTGTCTAAGATCCACCAACTGAATGCAGTATCAGACAAAAATACTCCTCCTAACAAGTCAATACTGCGTATCGATTACCTCTGCGCAGGCCTTATGCAACATCACCACCTGTACAATTATGGTGAAATCGCTGTGAGCACGCAGGGCTTTGCACAGCAACCCCCCTCCCTTGCCCTGCAGAGACAGGAAAGTAAACTCGTCATGTATGCCACCGGGTCCTTAAATCAAACCGCACAATGTGAACTAATGGCCTGGAAACACTGGGAGAACTGTGCTCTCACAGATGCAAGGAGGAGGGAGCACAAAGGAGGCAGCGGGGAGACACGGGCGTGTTAAATGTTTGCGGGGTTCTGAGAAGGCCTCGACCATGGAAATGACTCCGAAGTATTCTGCATCCATAAATCTAGAGGAGAGAATCAGAGCAACGTGGAGCGGAGGTGTCCAGTAAAGGAGGACAGAGACACCTATATTCATCGGTGTCCATCCTTCCTCTCCTCCTGCTCTTAAGTCCAGCATCCACTCTTCTTCCTCCTCCCTCCTCTCCTCTCGTCTCCTGAAACCCGACGCATCACCATCTCCACCGGGACTCTGATGTGAGCTCGGAGACGGCCGCGCTTAATCGATAGTGCCAGGTTGCCAAGACAACCTTGATTTCCTGTCGCCGCTTTTGCCGAGCGCCGGTGATTGCGCCGGGTGTCCGTTGCACCTGCCGCCCTCTCCTCCTCCTCCTCCTCTTCTTCCTCCTCCTCCTCCTCTCCCACTGTCTCATCAAGCGCTCCTTATCCCTCGCCTCCCCTCCCTCACGCCCTCCTCGCGCCATATAGCCACCATAGACAAAAGAGGGAGACACGTATACAAAGGCAAAACGGATTAGACCCAAGAGGTTGGGTTTGAACAATCAAAACACGGCATTGTGTGTGAGGCACACACACACGCACACACCGACACACACGCACACACGTGCATGCAAACACACTTAAACAAACACACACATGCTCTGTCATCCTCAACAAAAGCGAGCTGTGACAGTTATCATATCTACCTTGGAGGGTGATGTCATTGCACCTGGGGAGCATCAGCCCCCCTCACATACACACACACACACACACACACACACACACACACACACACACACACACCCACCCTCCCCCCCTCGCCTCTCTCTCCTACAGGAGGGGTTGGCACCTCCTGTTTTTTTTTTTTTTTTTCATTAATGGAGAGCTCATTAATCGTGGCTGATAACGAGGACGTGGGACAGGGACATGATTAAGGGGCTCTCTCTCCTTTAGCTGGGCGCCCTTGGGGATAAACAGCCCAGGGTGTGTGTGCGTGTGCGTGTGTGTTTCTGTGTGGGCCGCATGTTAAAACAGGTAAAGGACACACACCGAGTGCTATCTCTAGGACATCTGCGGGGTAGGATACTACACGTGTTTTCACTTTTTAGTGATTATCGCCACACTCGGTGTAGTCACTTGTAGCCCACTGAGAATTCCCCAGTCTTTGCCTATCTGTGTCTGTGCATTAATCCATCTCCCCTTAAAGTTTGTCTTTATGAGGATTCCCCTCAGGCTACGCTTTAATGCTGAGGGAGACGGATCGGGGACTCGCACAGAGGAAGTTGGGGACTTAAAGCAAATCTCTGGAGTTTTTTTTTTTCCCCTACTTCTGCAGAATGTGAGCATATAGTCCCTCTCATAACTGGAATAGAGAGACGGGAACGTCTAGAAGGAAATGCTTATTTCTGCACATCCCGATAGCAGTAAAAAAAAAAAATATGAATATTCTGTTTAAATCAAAGTCTGTGCTTTTAAAGGAGCCTTATTCCCGTGTATTATCTAGTAATTTGTCAATTCAATAGTGCGTCAGGCTGAAATGGCGTCACATTAGCTGCTAGAGGGAACAATATGTATGCCAGACTGGGGCTAATTTCTCAGTGTCGAGCATGCTGTAGACTATGAAATTGTTGATTGTGAGTTAAGAGAGTCATATGATTTGCCATTCTGTGCTTTGTGTGTTTGTGTGCATGTTTGTCTCCTGTTTTATTTGGGATCCGAATTGATCTGTTTCAGACTTCCATGTTGCCGGGACGTCCGTGAACAACTTGAGCTGCCTGAGAGGTTATGGTGTCCTCAGCAGAAAAGGTACGTACAGCTCATGTACATTTCTTTTATAAAGACAATGCATTATTTTAGTACATGGTATACTTTTCTGTCAGGTTCACGACTACCCGCTTTGGAAACAAACACATACATGGACATTTATGAAAGTACGAGTCAATCGCCACACATCCGACAAACTGTGACAGTTGGACGTACTTAAGCGTAACTTGCAGTTGAGAAATGTTAATTTTTATGCTATTTATGATTAGAAAAAAGCGCCTTTGATAGCATTTTCTGTGACGCCCATGTCTATAATGTGTATAATCTGATTATAGCACTGTATAATTATAGTTATAAGCACTCATACTAGGGGTTGGGAATCACCAGAGGCCCCATGATATGCTATTATCACGATACTTAAGTCACCATACAATCTTCTTGCAATCTTAAACATTTTGCGATATGCTGAGTATTGTCAACATCGGTTTTATCTAATAGGGTACAATTTTCACTCTGTTCATCTCAGAGCTTCATTCACATATCTCGAGGTCAGAGGTCAAGCGACCTATAAGCAGATTTTAATGCATTATAGACATGGAGAGTGCTACCAAAAGTTTCATTAAGGAAAATTATAAATACAATTATACACTAAGGTGTCTATTTCGTTGAGTCATCACAACAAACTAAATATCAGGAAAGTACACAAGTGCTACAGAGAGGCCATCCTGGTCGTTCTTGCAGACCTGCATGTTTTGGTCAAGTAAACAAGTGTTGCATAATGTAGTGGAAATAAGGTTAGTACGGGCTGTGAAGCACAAAAATGTTGATTTTCAGATGACTAACTAGGTGACTATGACTATCAAAATAGAGGATCAAATAAAATGCTTCTTTCTGAGAAGAACTGACACACAGATGTCATGGATGTAACCGATCCACAAACACAACAGGATGTTATGACGTCTCAGCCGGAGAGAGCAGAGATCAGTCTGCGCATACAGAAGGGCTTTGTAGTACAGCAATCGTTTAGTCGTACACACACATTAAATCCAATCTGTCTGGACCAGGACCCTAATCCCCTCTCCACGGCCATGGAGACAAGCAGACAGTAATCCTCCATATTTGTATATTAATAGCCGGAGTCTCAGAGGGGGCCTCTCGATATATATCGTGATGTATGTTTTATTAGTTGGTTAATCTGCTTGTCGATCGGAGGACCTGGTCCACTTAAACCTGGGTTTTAATAAAAACACAAGCCGCCCTGCCTGGGGGATAAGCTCCCCAAGGACGAGGGAGAGAGAGCACGGCTGGGTTCAATAGACTCATCATCAACAATAAACAGCTTTACATCAATGTTATCTGTCACGGGAGCAATACAATTATTAGGTGGAATCCAGCCCCGGGGCCTCTGCCTTTTTCCTAAGAAGAGGGCTAGATAAAGCCTGACCCAAATACAAGCCTGCTACCTTGTTACCATAATGCACGCTTCAATCAACTCTAATGTTATTTCTGAGGGCGTACTTTAGAATCATTGTCCATAATAATCCACCTTGGCCTGAGAAAAATCCTCCCCGTCCTCCTGAGGACTTGACCCTCAGACGCTCAGGTGGGACAGATTTGGTTAAAATGCCGCTCAGCAGACACGACCAGCCCCCGGTTGATGGAGGGCGTCGAGATTCCCTCGGATCTGAATCACGTCGCGAGTCGTCTGCTCACCTCTCAGCCCGTCTAGACGCTGTGTCACTGCCACTGCCACGCCGGACATCTGTCCTGATTCATAGATTTATCAGACAGCCATTCGATTAGAAGGGCGCTGCTTTAAATTAGCAGGCGAGTCAGGGAGTGGCGGAGGTGGGCTGGACAGGAGGGCCATTACAATCTAATGCCAACCATACACTAGGAGACTTTGAAAAGACTTTTAAAACACTGAAGTCTCACATCTAAAGACAATGTTTCTTAAGTCACAGAGTTTTGAGTCACAGACTGTAAGATTTTGCAAAGACTGGGGATCTTGCAGGGTCACTATTTACAAAACTACAACTAGATTCCTTTTGAGATGATGTCACATCCTGCTCCTGGTGGAAATTTACAAGAAGAAAAACTGTTGATTAACATATTAATTAATGATTAATATTGCCGGTGGTTAGCAGCAGCGGTGTTCTCATGACATAACCACTTGAACACCAAGCATATCGTGTACACGACTTCCCATGTGGTAAACACAAGCTCACGAGTTTAATGTGAAGGCACCAAAAGGTCTTTCTCCACTCTGTCGTGGTACAAATGGGAGGACACGTCAAAGAGGCACTCTTGTTCACTTCACCAGTTTCTCCATGTTTACTTTCTACCCCATTTGCTGCTTCCTGTTTGGTGCTAGAGAGAGAGCGCACCTACTGGTTGTTGACAATGTTTACGTCATTGAACTCATGATAATATCAAACTTGTTTTGATTTTATCGGAACGTCAAGATGAGAAAAAGACTGACTTAAGAGAGCTTGGACTGAGTTTTATGACCACCTTACACTTAAACAATTGAGATCGC
Source organism: Sebastiscus tertius (assembly GCA_916701665.1). Classification (NCBI taxonomy): domain Eukaryota; kingdom Metazoa; phylum Chordata; class Actinopteri; order Perciformes; family Sebastidae; genus Sebastiscus; species Sebastiscus tertius. Next base: position 48,534 of record CAKAOH010021420.1, on the reverse strand, counting down.
GGGAGAGCACCGCAACACTCTTGTGATTTTATTCCGACATTGGAAATATGTCTGCGAGACCGAAGTCGTTTGGTGTAAGGTCGGCATAAGGGACACCGTCCCTCTTGCATACCAATGGTCCACAGACGCCAGCGAGCACAATGATGTCTGCAATCATTTCAACTACAAGGGCCGCGGACAACTGCTGATGCAATTTACCTGGCCGATTTATTCGATCTGCTCTTTAAATTATTTGACTCTAAAAACAGAGGTATGTGGCATCGGCGTGCACGACAGGCACAGTTTTATGGTAGGCATCAATCAAAGTGACTTCCGTTGGATAAACAAACAAACAGCTTTTAAACATCTGGTTAGGAGAGATAGAGAGAGGGGCACCCTGGGGAGATGTGTGGTTTTCCTCTGAGATCTGTTGATTAGGAGGAAGGAGGAGGATGAAGGATGGAGGATGGAGGGAAGGGCAGAAAATGAAATAGAAATAGGAGAGGAAAAGCCAGGAGGAGACAGTTCACACTCGGGTCAGGATTCAGGTGGAGGCCAGGAATGCACTCGCAAACCACGCTGAGCCACACACACAGAAAACATGGCCTTTAAATGCATTGCAGCCAGACCATGTGACTCTCACGGGGTAGTCTCATGGGAGCATCCCCCACCCCCTGATCTCCCTGATGGACTATAACAACAGGAAGTCAGCCTGGCCTGCAACATCACACCACGCCACACCTACAGATAACTGCTCCCTCTTCCACACACACTGCACATTATCACAGAAACATGCAGAAAGGCACCCCTTCCTCGCCATTCATACGTTACATTAGCGGCAGCCATTTATCAGTCGTCACAGTCAAGTCGAAGTTTAATCTCTCTAAAAGTGTGCTGTGTGGTGCAGAAGAATCGATGGCACGGTGCCCGCTGCTGCTTGGCGTCGGTGGCGAGCGAGACGCGCTGCAGCCTGGCACTGAAACAAGGAGAGGCCGAGGCTGGCAGTGGGGTGGGGGGGTGGGCTTTTCAGGGACTGAATAGCCCTTGTTTATCTAGGCCCCTTTGGGAAGTCAGGACACTGCAGTGAATAGGAGCCAGTTAGCAGCGATGGCATAATAAGACCAGGGGGAGGACGGGGGTCATTGAAATTCAACGCAGGGTACCGTCAAGACAAACCATCCTTGCCAGCTGTGGCAGCAACTCAAAGGAGCAAAGGGAGTGTTTTCTATGGTCGAGGTTTTTGGGTTAACAACACAACATTAGGTGACCAACAGGATTGCGATGTACCAATTGCTTAGTCATCAAAAAATACCAGATGAGAGGTGGAATCTTATGTTGAAATGGTTTCAACATAAGTGTTTAATTTAAGTCATGAACTTCCTCATAAGGATGACACAGACTTGACAGGACTATTTTCTCTTTTCTGTGTCCAGTTGCTCTTCATGGGCGAGGTCAGAAGTGACTGCTATAACGCTATAACGTTACTGCTACTCACCTTCCCACACACGCTCTCTTTCTCTCTCGTCCGACTGCACACTCACTGACGTTACGCCGCTAACCCTGCTTGCTAACCCTGCTTGCTAACCCCGCTTGCTAACCCCGCTTGCTAACCCCGCTTGCTAACCCCGCTTGCTAACCCCGCTTGCTAACCCCGCTTGTTTCCTTGTCATGATTCCACGCCGGCTCATGCCCATGCGGCCATCCTTGCGCAAAGCATAACCGAGTAGCCAGTAACCAGTATATAAGCAAAGCGACAAACCTCTGGTGTTTTTTTGATAACAGCCTCTGCTGCCATTTTGGACTGAAAATGCTTATTATTACCTCCGCCAAGCACGAAGGCCTAGGAAGGAGATTATGTTTTCACCGGCGTTGGTTTGTCCGTTTGGAGGATTACTCCAAAAGTCCACCATAAATTTGAATGAAATCTTTTGGAGGGGTGGGGTGTGGCACAATGAACAATCCATTCGATTTTGCTGGAGATCTGGAACATGATCCAGCTTCGGGAATATTTTTTAAGTAACTCCGGTCAGCCTGTACATTAACACCACAGGCTTTAGGACATGCGTAGTGTAACTGATGACGCTTTCATGGTGCATGAAGTGTTTTACGATGCTCCGCTACATACAGCTGATCTCAACATAAACAAAAATACAAGTGGATGATGGCGCAAGCTGCACGGAGAGGGGGGGGGCAATCGTACTCAGGCAGCTTGGCGGAGGTCTGCGCTCTCCGAGTGCCATTCTAGTATTTATAAATATTTCATTGTTCAACACAGGCCATTTTGGTAGAATATGACAATAGAATAGAAATGATATAGTTTTACTTTTATATGGCACTTTGTGGGCGGACGTTTTACTGGCATCCGGTAGTCACTTTCAGTCCAAAATAGCAGAAGCGTAGCTCGGCTGCTGGGTGCCGATGTTGCAATGGAAAGAACAATTGACTTTCAGTTCTTGGCAGTATACGCTCTTTGCTAGTACTGTTTGAATGTTTTGGAACAAGTTGCGCTTAGACGGAAATGGTGAAACAGTCGTGCCACGGGAATTTAAAAATGTTTTCCCTTTACTTTGGAATTTAAAAATGTTTTCCCTTTGCATTGGAATTTAAAAATGTTTTCCCTTTGCATTGATGATATTGGATCGTTGATCATTCAACCGATATATCGATCTAGATCGATAGATCCTTTCACCCCTAACTGGAGTCATTGGGTTGACACAGTCGTAGTGTTCTTCAGCCTCCTTTCTAAGTCTCAACGGGATAGCATGGTACTCTGCAGAAAAAAAACCTGACCTTTCCTCACCCTTAAATTAAACAGAGCCAAATCGTTTTAATGTGTCTGAAAGGAGATGCTGTTTTTCTCTGCCCTCTGTGTGGTGTGAAACAGACGGGTCCACAGCTCAGCAATAGTGCTAACTCTTTTCCCAGGCTTTCATGTTTTCTGCTCCCGGTTTGTGGTCTCCACGGCCCCTGATGAGGAGCCTTATAAATAGGCTGCCACAGGTGCTGGGGGCCAGTTAGGTGAAGGAGGGGGGAGGTGGCCTGGATGGGAGCAGGACCGCAGGAAGCCTCTTGTTTTCCCAGAGATAAAGGGCTTTCAGGTTGCATCCTGGGCCGTAATCTCTCACACACTTCCTGGTTTTGTTCACGGCGAGGCGAGAGAAAATGACAAACTAACCTTCGCCCTGAGAAGCTGATCGATAGCTTCTGATGAGACAGGATGTGTGTGTGTGGCGTTGGCAAGACTTGAAGAGCGTAAAATGACAAAGAGACAGCCCGGGTTTGATTTTGAGCTGCGTTCATTAATAGTCCTTGATCGGGGCTGATTTATGGGTTCATTTATTCCGAGTGCTGGTTCATTACTGATGATGATTATGAAAGTGTGCATATAATTCCTTTCCTGACCTCTTCATTTGCTTTTAGAGCACAATTAACGTTGTTCCGAGCTCTTACATCCTAATTACAGAAAAGATAACGCTCCCTTCCTTCAAATTCAAGTTCCTCCTTAACCAGTCACTTAGTGCTGGCCTTGTGTTTAAAAAGAGCCATTTACTAGAAATTTGCATGAAAGCGGTTTATTGAAAAGTTGGCATTGAGGAGAAGTGCAAACTTCAGAAGAACAGGCGACGCATTCACACATTTACAGTGAATGCAGCTCGCATTCCTCCTCTTTTCTCTGCTACGCTCACATTTTTCTCTCTCTATTCTGAACATGTCCTTCTTGAGAAGGCCGGCATTTGACCGTGAGCCACACCCTGTTCTCCTGCCAGAGGAAACTTTCAATCTCTGCCTCTCTCGCTCGCTCTGGCTCTCTCCTACTTTTGTCAGGTGTTATTTATGAGTGCCGTATAGCTGAATTGCTGCATGCCTACAGCACCTGCTGGTGCTGGAGAATCAGAGCCAAGGCAGCTGCCAGAGAGAGGAGAAGGGAGAAAGAGAGGCAGCTAAAAGAGAAGAATACATCGGACTCCAGAAGGAGCCAAAGAGTGAGACGCTTTATGGGGAAAAAGAGAAATAGAGGGTCACAGGAGGAAAGTACCTGACGGTGGGGCAATAGTGTGGCTTTGTTGATGTTGTCAACGCACAGATCATACAACTAATGATGGGTCTTATAATGGGAACAGTAGGACAAAACAAACAAACAAGTGATGAGCAAGCACTAATTGATAGTGTCGTACAACTCCAAACGTGATCAATTAAAGGCCATGCTTCATTGACTCGAAGGCAAAAGCGCCGGCGCCAGTGTAACGAGAGAGGGGAGGGCGCTGTCAGCATGAGTAAGAAGACAGATGTATGATCGCCTGGCTACGGAGATCCCTTCCCCTCACTACCTACACACACATTACACCCACACATGTATTTATGTTACGTGCTCGGGGAGGCCCCGGTGTGTTTGGACTGTAAACACCTGGACGCTGGCAGCGGTGAGCTGAGCCAGGACAGGTGGGTCAGGACAGGTTAACGGGTCACTGGCTTGATTCCAGCTCCCAGGGACATAAAGTCCCAGTGTAAAAAACTGCACTATGTACTTTGCTCCAGAAGGCCGTCGATCGTGTATCACAGGTGCTTGTCGGGTAGAAAGCCTAAATTTACAGGTTGGTCAACGAGAGCAAGAACACAATCCCAGCTCTAACCGTACTATACAGAGCATCAAATCCAAAAGGTTAAATGTGAAACTAACTGTCGGAGTCGCATGACTTGGACACGAGTCAGACTCGAGTCACAAATAAAATGACGAGTCAAATTCAGCAAAGACTTGCAACTCAACTTGGACTTTAACACCAATGACTCGTGACTTCACTTGAACTTGAGCCTTTTGACTTGAAAATACTTTTTATAATACACCTTACCCCAAGCCCAAAGATTAAAAAGTATGTTATTCAAAAAGTGTGCCACAAATCAATTAATTTCCATTCATTTCTTGAATCAACTAACGTCATTCATTCCCAGCAAGTTGGCACTTAATTCCTAAGATCCATTATGTTCAAACCAATCCAACATCATCCAATCAAGTTGCTGGAGAGAACCATGGCAAACTAATGTTACGTTACTGACCATCAGTTGGAAAAAATTATACCAAAGATCATTTTGTTCGCGTACAAAAACCATGCAAAATGGAGACGCAAATCACATCAAATTTGGTGAAGAGAGCATTATGACTTGTTTAGGACTTGAAACTCAAAAATTAGGACGTGGGACTTGACGTGGGACTTGTCAGTCTTGACTTGGGACTTAACTTGCAACTTGTCAGACTTGACTTAGGACTTGTCAGTCTTGTTTTGGGAGTTGCCTGTCTTGACTTGGGACTTGTCAGTCGTGATTAGGGACTTGACTTGGGACTTGTCAGTCTTGACTTGGGACTTAACTTGCAACTTGTCAGTCTTGACTTAGGACTTGTCAGTCTTGTTTTGGGAGTTGCCTGTCTTGACTTGGGACTTGTCAGTCGTGATTAGGGACTTGACTTGGGACTTGTCAGTCTTGACTTGGGACTTGTCAGTCTTGATTTGGGACTTGTCAGTCTTGTTTTGGGACTTGCCTGTCTTGACTTGGAACTTGACTTGGGACTTGTCAGTCTTGACTTGGGGACTTGACTCAAGATTTGTCAGTCTTGACTTGGGGACTTCACTTGGGAATCGTCAGTCTTGACTTGGGACTTGACTTGGGACTAGTCAGTCTTGACTTGGGGACTTGACTCAAGACTTGTCAGTTTTGACTTGGGACTTTGTTTGGGACTTGACTTGGGACTTGTCAGTCTTAATTTGGGACCTGAGCGCAAAGACTTGAGACTTTCAAAACAATGACCGTTGCTAACTATGTGTTTAAGCAATACTTAAGATCAGCAGAAAGAATAATGACACTCACATATGGAAGGAGGCAACACACTGGAGAATACACTGAAGTGCTGGTGTAGATGGATGCATCATTCAGTGACAGGTATTTGTTAAACAGGACTAGCCCTGTTGAGTCTCTTTAAGGAGGAACTTAATGAAACCACATGCAAACTTAAGACACAACTTACCTAACATAGTTAGGACATACTGTAAATGTCTATAGTTAGTAAGTATAGAATAAAAAAACTTTCTCTGTCTTTGTTTTGGCCTGTTTACTGCTCTGAAGACACAGTGACAATTTAGTCCAGACTGCACGTAATTCCTTCATTGCACTGTTTTTTTTTTTGTTTTTCATTCACAAAGACATACTGTATCTCTCCTCTTATAGCTAACAGTCGCTGAGTGTGTCTAGGCTTGGCTGCCTCCTTCTGTTAGGTCACACTAGCGGGGTCATGGGGAGCCCAACAAAACACTCATGAGTTAAATGGGGCGATGCGGATGCTCCATGCCTCCCTCTATTCTGCCCTCCCCCCTGTTTTCAGGCTGACCATTCTCCTCTCATTAATCCTGTGTGGATGTTTATCCATGTTGACATTCAACATAGCAGCCGGCCTTCTCTCTGACTAACAAACAGGGTGACTAAGGTTTTTTGTGTGTCACGGGGCTAGCCTAGCCTATAGCCAGCTCAATGCACAGAGTTGGGGGGGGGGACTTGATTTGTCAGTCACATCGCAGTCGAAGCTGTGCAACTGGAATCAGTATGCGAATATGAATGCGTACCCCCTCAGGAGGGCCATTATCAGTTGTGTGTGCTACGGAGGGGAAAATCAATATGGTCATCATAACGGGCTGGCAAAAAGCCAGCCCACTAGGCTGCGTTCAAAGCACAATGCACGGCAGCGGATTACTACTCATCTGATGTCATCTAATTTCATCCCTGTAGACAAGAGACACTGAGGGACCGTAGTAAGGTCAAGCAGGAATAGACATCCGACGTCTATGTCCACAAAGACACACAAAGTGACAGTCGGTTGGTCTGAGTGAAGCTACAGCAGAGGTTAGTCCTGATGAGTATTTGCCATAAACACAAGCTGGCGTAAGAGCCCCTTACCGGGCCCGCCTTCTGCCTATTGTGTCAGTCCAGTCTTTTTCATTAACCGCTCCACTGAGGACCACAAGGGAGGGGAGGGGATAGATGGGCGGGAAGGGAAAGAAGGAGGTGGTGGTGGTGGTGGTGGGGGGGACAAGGAGGGGTCTGCAGACAGACCCAGAGGGACTCACTGTGGACCTGAAGAGAAGCCACCAAATACATGATTAAAAACACACATCAGCAAGCAGCGCCGGGGCACACCATACACAATATTTACCTCCGCCAGGATGGCAATTTAGAGGTAATCTCTCCCTCAAGTATACACACTACTGGAGAATATTACCTCTCACCCCCACACTAGTGGGGAGGGGCTGAGACGGAGGAGGGGGGGGAGACCGGGAGGGAGCGAGGGACAGTTAATGTGAAAGAGGAAAAAGAACATGGTTGGAGAGAGTTTGTGAGGTTGAAATCATCTTGCAAAACACACCTGTCTGCCCATGACTCACTGCTCTGGAGTCGGTGGAGGAGAGGAGGGCAGAGGAGGCTTTTCGGCTCAGTTAGCTCACATGATACACTTAACTGAGCTCTCCCTCCCTGCATTGCACTGCAACAGATACTTGCCTACACCACTTTCTGTGTCAGTATCGGGGTCAAGGCTGTCGGAGCTGTTGCAGACCAACACAACTCAACCGCATGGATGCTGTTCCACGTGTTGTGTGTCGCATCAAGGCAGCAGTTGTGGTTCCTGCAGTACTTAAACGATCTTTAGCGCTCGGGCTGCTATTCTGGGGGCTGGCGGGAGGGGGGGGCCAACGGTCGTGTTTTTGTTCAGTTCACTGAGCTGACGCGTCGCTACAAGCTCCCGCCGCCTCATCCCTGTATTACCCCCTGTGCTCAATATTTTTGTCCTTTCGGGGAGTGTCGGCAACCCCGCGGATGGCTGCGTCAGCGTCAGTTAGGGAGCCTCCGAGGCGCGCGGCGCCCCCCATCACATTGTCCTGTCATGCAGATGGACCCCCTCACGGCCCATGCTGGGGATTTTTTGGGAAACTCCTGCCTGCTGTGCCAAATTAAGCCTTCACCCTGACATTAAAAATAGCACAACTGGGTAGCACTTTAAAATACACGGGACATAAATGCCACGGGGATGCGTCGGCGTTAACGTTAAAAGTGTGAGCGAGCGTGACGCAGACGTAAGCTACATTTCCCGAGACAAAAATGTCAAAACGGAGCGCTGCAGAGCAGGGCTCTTGAGGGCCCGAGGGCTGCGTGAGAGAGGGATTTGATGAATTCTGCGAACGTTCCGCGGATTCCTCCCTCACGGGGACCTTTGGGAAAAGAATGGGTCATATGCAAATGGCATGCACAGTATGGAGGAGAAGTTTCCCACAAGCCGAGTGTGAAAAGGGCTCTCCCTCCCCATGCCGGGCCCGCTGAATGGGCCTTTTCTTCTGCCACTGAAAGTGTATGAGGTAGAGCAGGCAAACTGCAAAGGTAACTAGGCTCTTTCTCCTCGGGCTTTCTCACTAAAGCCCAAACACACAATGGTTCATTTAAGCATTCAGCCACACAAACCCCAATAAAGCACATCCAAGCGCAGTTAAGGGGGTTACTGAAACTGACTCTGGGTTTAAAACTCCTGCTTTTACGAAGGGAGAGCACCTTTTTATAGGCTAATGCTCTCAGCCTCCATGGGAGCAGCTAATCATTAAGCTGCCTTAACAGAGGTGGGAGCGTGGTCGTACATCACATCATTTTAATTCCGCCGAATGGTCAGACGAGGACAGGCCTTTTCCCACCCTGATGGACATGTTGAGGGATGAAGCTGAGCCACAAACAAATAAAACTCAAAACTAGGGCTGTCAAAGTTAATGCGATAACGTGTTAATGCAGATTTATGTGTGAGTGAAGATACTGGCATCATATGAAACTAGAAAACCTAGCTTGTTGTAAAAGAGGTTAAATAACGCTCCAAACTTGTGCTAAATTTTGGAGTGGAAAAACTGGCATGGCCATTTTTAAAGGGGTCCCTTGACCTCTGACCTCCAGATATGTGAATTAAAATGGGTTCTATGGGTACCCACGAGTCTCCCCTTTACAAACATGCCCACTTTATGATAATCACATGCAGTTTGGGGTTAAGTCATAGCCAAGTCAGCACACTGACACACTGACAGCTGTTGTTGCCTGTTGGGCTGCAGTTTGCCATGTTATGATTTGAGCATATTTTTTCATGCTAAATGCAGTACCTGTGAGGATTTCTGGACAATATTTGTCATGGTTTAGTGTTCTTAATTGATTTCCAATAATAAATATATACATACATTTGCATAAAGCAGCATATTTGCCCACTCCCATGTTGATAAAAGTATTAAATACTTCACAAATCTCCCTTTAAGGTACATTTTGAACAGATAACATTAGCGATTAATCGCGATTAAATATTTTAATGGATTGACAGTCCTAGTAAAACGTGATATTTACCTGTATTTGAGGGTATAAAATAAATTTTGGGTTGTATGTGCAAAACATACAGCTAGTTTTGACCCTAATAAAATCCATACAGGTCTGGTGAGATAGCTGCCATGTGTCTCCTGCTTTTCATCCCTCAGATGTCACCTGTTGTAAAGTCCTTTAGTCACCCCAGCCACTTCTTCTCACCAGTTCTCTCCATCCCCCCCTCTCGGCTCCACAGGGGAGCACGGAGCCCACAGTTGAAGGGGTCAGAGAGGAGTGGACGGAGAGAAGAGAAGGAGGGAGCGCAGAAAAAAGCTGCAGCTCCAATACCCCCCCTTCCTTCTCATCCTCCTCCTCCTCTCTTCCCTTTTCATTGAACAGACTTTAACACAAACACAATTGGACATGCTGGAAGCCTCACAATGGCACAGGGGGGGAAAGTGAAGTCATACTCTAGGCACGCATGGGTGCCTAGGTCAGGGGGCAATCAACAGCACCCCTGGCTACTGTGTCTTAACCCCCCGAAATAAAGGACGAGCTCTGGAAGGAGGAGTGAGAGAGAGAGAGAGAGAGCGGAGGAGGAGGCGGAGGGTGGGGGGATTTTCTTCTTACTTGGCACTTTTAAATGAAGCTGCTGAGGAAGTTGGTGAAAAGCAGCGAGATAAATGAAAAATTTCCTCCTCTGCTAAACTCTTCGCACAACAGGGGCGGACCTTTTAAATGTAAACAGATGTCTTTTAAAAACACCGAAGTGGCATGCGGAGCCACGGAGCCAATCCCCACCTCCTCCGCTGTAGCCCAGAACACGGCTTGTTTCGCACTAACAAACTGCACCTTAGAGCTAACTCGTTGTTGTTTTTTTATTGTTCTCCCACAAACTTGCAGCATGTGGTTGCATTCAATAGCTTCTAGACAGGGTGAGTGAGTCCAGGGCACACTAAGTATAGTTTAAGTATAGTTTTACCAGGCCAATAAACATGCTCTTCAACGTTACATGAGTTGTTGCCAAGCGCCAAGCCCACAACCTCATTTTCCTTATTTGATGGATGATTCATCAAGGTGCAAGTGTGTGAACGCCTCAGAAAGAGAGAGAGACAGAGAGAGAGAGAGAGAGAGAGAGAGGGGTGGGGATGGAGGGAGAAAGAAAGACGGATCAGGGGATGAGACAAATGAGCCGTGTGATCAAATAAATAGAAATCAGCTACCTGTATGCATTTCAAGGTGTCCCCGTAACACCGCTCTGAAAACATCAGCTCCTGAGCATGGGGCACAAAGCTGTCCCAGCACAGCCCTGTTTATTTTTTGTAAAGAATGTTAACACCGGGCGCATTCCTCTATTCCCAAATTGCTGTGTTAAATTACCGTCGCAGGGAACGGCTGCTATTCCTTAGGGGGAGCTGACTGGGGAGAAGCGACAAAGGAAGCTGTAGTATCCCGCCGATTGCAAACACCTGTCGTCCTGCAGGCTGTTAACACCTCTCTGTTTACAGCGGGGAATGGAGCTCACCTTGATCTCAGCCCCCCCTCGTCCCCCCTTGCTCGCCAGGGACCTGGCAAGGCCGCTGGCCATAACAAGCTGGGCACAACTTGAGGGCTTGTTTAATTATAAGAGTCCAAGCAATGGCTATTGAAACTTTTTTTAAGGGCTGGGGTTGGTTTCTGCAAAGAATAGGGATGCACCGATCCGACTTTTTTCAGTCCCGATACCTTGAGCTGATGCCGAGTACCGATCTGATAGCAGTGTAAAATGAATCAGCTCTATGCCTCGCTGTGTAGAAGTGACTGGGATCATTCTGTTATGTGTAAGGCAACATCAGGCTTGAGACTTACTCATCGCTTTCCTAACTTTGTAAAACAAAATGTAACGAATAAATATACATTTTGTGAATTGTTATTTATTATCGAAATAATAAATCATCACCAGCACCTTTGGTAAAAAAAAAAAATCTTCAAAATTATCTTCACAATTAAACCTTTTTTAATGCAGCAACAAACTGCTCAAACAGGAATTGAACTTCCAGTACATAATGTATATATTATATAAACATAGACTATATTTTAATAGATCAGATCCATTGTCACCGATACCCCGATCCACCTATTTGAGTCAGTATCGGCCCCTATATCTGATCCAGTATTGGTATCGGTGCATCCCTATAGCAAAGACAGAATGAAAACGCCAATTTGTTCTAAAAGTATAACAAAAACAGAGGGTACGACAACATGCAACAGCAGCCTTCAATCTAACTTTTACTGAGGAATTGCCTTCAAAAAAAAGCAGAGATGTTGATTTACATGACAGTCTTGTCAGGAGGTGGCAGGAAGTGAGGACTTAAAAGCAAGACCTTGACGGCTCTTTGAAGCAAAATGCAAATGAGTAGCAAAGTAGCAGGGAACACATCTGTTTGGTTAAGGATGCGACTTTAAATATCAATAGGGATGTCATTATTTAATAACAAACTTAAGTTAAAGGAGCAACAAATGACAGGTATAGACATTCAGGGTAAGTTAAGACTCCCTTTCTCTCCTCTCTCTCAGAGAAACATCCACACCTTGCACCGTTATTTAAGGTGTGTCCACACCTTGCACACATTAAACCTGCACATAGGCAGGGAATGCATAGCTGAACACGCCCCATAAAGAAAGGAGATGACAGTGGGAAAACATCTATAGCATCCATCAAAAAACACACATCACTCATCAGGTATCCACAGCAAATTCACACGACAGCAAGAAAACACTGTTTCCTCCCACTGGATTACTGTTTTTTTAGCACCACAAGTAGACATCCGTCCATCTCCATCTCGATAGTATAGGCTATATGTGATGGTACAGGTTTGTTTTGACTACATTTACATTGAATATCCTGTGTTAGTCCAGTTCCTTGGAGCTACACTGGGTGGCACAACACATGACTAGTTGATAGACAACAAAAAAAGGCTTGCTTTCTAAAAAAACAGACCTTCAACAACTCGCCAAACTCCATTTGATTTACCACGAATTTAAACTCAATCAACATCAACGCGTGTAATGCAAACAGGGGATACATCTAGTGACAAAGTAACCTACTTTTTGCCATATAAACACTATTTTCACACCACAATAAGGTGAGGGAAAAGCGCCGTTTTGCTCCGCACACCTAAACGAACATTATGTGTCCACTTTTGTTATCAATACACAACATATAGCGTGTTAAGATAAGCGATAAGAGTAAAAGGCGTGAAAAACTGAGTGTGGTTTGGTCTCCTCGGTGTCGAACAAGATTCCCAGAGCGCGACTCCGAGGATCCGCTGCCCTTATATGGGCAGCTGCTCACACACAAACAGCGCGTGAGATATCCCCTCGTTCTCCCCGGAACCCCCTGAACCATGTTTCTATGGTGATCTTTTTCTGCCGCTACTTTTACTATTAAAAAACACCCGCGGTAAAAAAAAAAAACATTTAGCGTTTAAAGCACGGAACTAAAAACAGCGTAATAAGTTGTAGGGTAGAAGAAAAGAGAGAGCTGGCTTAAACGTGCTTCAACACAACAACATCTTGTCTTTTCTCTGCCTTTAAAACATCGATATTATTACGCTAATTTGAGTCATAAAGCAGGCGACATTAAATGAGGCAAAAAAACGCGTTTCGTCAAAAACGCGTTTTGTCAGTCCGTGTAGTGCAGCAACAGTGTCCTGTCGCTACCTGCTATGAGTGAGCGAAAGAAAGACAGAACAACACCAAACTGTTCCCTCATGTTTCACAAACATAAACGACGAAAAAAAGAAGAAAAGAAAGCTACAGTATGTTTGTTAAAGAGTGTCTGTATTTGTCCGCAATAACAGTCAGGTAGTCTCCCATAGAAACAGGTCCCGAGTTTTTAGTGGTGTGCTCACAAAAAACTCGACAAAATGAAACAAAACCAATGAAAGCAGCGTGTGAAAAGATGATAAAAAGTGTGTTTAAATGAATAAAAGAAGTGTTAAAGTGCACATTAAAGCTGGTGCACTCATAACAAGGAGGTGAGGTGCGTATATAACGGTCTGTGTCTCCGGTGCAGCGGACCGCTAGGCGGAGGAGAGAGAGAGAGACGCGACTGCAGGTATATAACGGTACACCACATATTATACAGAGGGGTTGCAAATACAGCTACTTCCACAGCTACTTTACCGGACTTGTAGGCTGTTAAACTTTTTAAAATTACAGAAAAAGAAAGAAAAAAGCTCCTTAGTGTGAAGTATTTAGTTGTAACTCACCGTTGTTCCTCCTCGGGTTCGCCTGCTTTCTGCGCTTACACCTGGGGCCATCCGCCATGATCCTTTCGTTGTGTCTAAATGCTGCACGGAGAGTCACCTCCTCTCTCACCCCCTACCTCCTCCTCCTCCACCTCCCTCCCTACCTCCTCCTCTCCCTCCACCTCCCTCCTCTTCACCTCCCCTTCTCTCTCCGCACCTGGTTTACGACACTCAGCTTTACGACATCACCTTCCCAGCACCTCCCCGACCCACGCTGCCAGTACCGATCAGTTCAGTTCAGAGGGAGTACTGGAAGTGATGACTGCATGCACAGCTCTGTATACCTGCCCGATGTCTCATGTATTTAAGACATTTTATAGGAGGAAGTAAAAGGTGTGAGCCTATAGGTGATAGTGGGTAGTTTGCATTATTTATAACATTAGAACCCGCCTTCTGAAGGCTATCTTATTTATTTATTTATTTTTGTTTGTTTGTTTTGCCTCCCCCCCAATAATAAAATAAGAGTACAATAATAAAGATAAAATGTTTATATACAAGTCAAGTGTTCTGGAAGTTGTAAACAATACAACTAGTGCAAATTTGGAGTACATACTGGATGGATATACATGGACTGGATGATTATGTACTGTATGTACTGCACATGTGAGGATGTCTATATAATGTGTGTACAGCATGTAGGATTTATATTTATGGTGACAGAGGTACATATTACAGTATGTAGGCTACATACAGTGACAGATGATACGTACATATTACAAAGAAATGTGCATTAGACTGTAAATTATAATCTAAAATGTGAAAGAAATTTGATTTAAATATTGTAAATTATAACCTAAAAAATTTGAAAAAATTTTATCTGAAAAGTGTGCAAAAATGTGCATTAGACTGTAGATTATAATATAAATAATATGCTTTAAAAATTAAATTATAATCTAAAAAAATGTGCAATAGACTGTAGATTATAATCTAAAAAATGTGCAAAAATATGCTTTTAAGACTAAATTATAATCTAAAAAACTTTGCATAAATGTGCATTAAAGACTGTAATTTATAATCTGAAAATGTGCATTAAAGACTGTAAATTATAATCTAATAAATCCTCAAAAATGTGCATTACACTGCAGATTATAATCTAAAAATGTGCTTTAAAGACTAAATTATAATCTAAAAATGTGCAAAATGTGCATTAAAGACTGTAAACTATAATCTAAAAAATGTGCAAAAATGTACATTAAAAACTTTAAATTATAATCTAAAAAATGTACATTAAATAGTGTAAATTAAAATCTAAAACATGTGTGAAAATGTGCTTTAAAGAATGAAAATTATAATTTAAAAAAATTGCAAAAATGTGCTTTAAAGACTAAATTATAATCCAAAAAATGTGCATTAAAGACTGTAAATTATAATTTAAAAAAATTGCAAAAATGTGCATTAAAGACTGTAAATTATAATCTATAAAATGTGCAAAAGTGTGCTTTAAAGACTGTAAATTATAATCCATAATGGCAGCAGCGGATATTTGGTGTTAGAGGGTTATTGATAGTGTCTGACTCTTACTCACACAGACTTATAAATAATTAGTTGAAGATTAATTATTCTGTGACATAATCAGTGCACATTATGTTTTTATAAGCACCTTCAGGTATGTCATTTTGTTACCCAACTTTGACCTACCGACCTGTTGTTTACATTGTGTGTGTGCTTGTGTGTGTGTAGCACAGTAGCATAGAAACGCAGCAGACAGAGAGTGTGTGTGTGTGTGTTAGAGAGAGGAAGAGGTCATGAGACTGTCATCACTGATTCGATCTTCCACCTAAAGAAAAACCCTGCTGTTCTCCTGAGCCAAGCTCTCTCACACACATACACAGCCCTTATCACAGCAGGCTCTGTGTAAATAGAAAAAAGAATCACATGTTTGAGGTGAATTCTTCTGGAGACTTATATTGACAAAAAAGAAAAAATGAAGTTTATAAACTCAGCAGAGAATGAAATGATGTTTGAGATCCCATGACGTGCAATTATAGGTCAGAGGAGCAGCGGTTGCTGCCAGGCAGGCAGGCTGTGGCTATTCTTGAGGCAGATGACTATAAGGTTTCTAGTGCCTGAACCTCTGGTATGTGAGATGTTGTCATCATTCAGTCTATTGTGGCAGCTAGACTGTGTAACCCAGTTTTGCCTCTAGTATGGTGTCCTGTGTTGTCTGTTAAATGCGGCCATGACATGTTGCAATCACTGGGGATGTTGCAGGGAGCAAGCAGAAGATACCACTTTGACTTCAGTCCTTCTAAAGGATCTATTTGGATTATCATATAACCATAGATATTATGACACACGAGCATATAGCCTTGATATAAATCTACTATAGGGTTGTCAAAGTTAAGGTAAGGAGACGAAATAACGCTCAAAACTTACGTTAAATTTTGGCGAGGAAAAAGTGACATGTTCAAAGTGGTCCCTTGACCTCTGACCTCCAGATATGTGAATGAAAACGGGTTCTATGGGTACCCACGAGTCTTTACAGACATGCCCACTTTATAATAATCACATGCAGTTGATTTCCAATAATAAATATATATATACATAAAGCAGCATATTTGCCCACTCCCATGTTGATAAGAGTATTAAATACTAGACAAATCTCCCTTTAAAGGTCCCATGTCATGCTCATTTTCAGGATCATACTTGTATTTTGTGTTTTCTACTAGAACATGTTTACATGCTGTAATGTTCAAAAAACTCTTTATGTTCCTCATACTGTCAGCCTGAATATACCTGTATTCACCCTCTGTCTGAAACGCTCCGTTTTAGCGCATTTTGAAGGAATTGCAAGAGAATTGCGTTGCTAGGTAACAGTTTGGGTCCATGTGTACTTCCTGTCAGCTGATGTTATTTACATACACTGCAACAGGAAATAAACTGGGACACATTTAGAATGTTTATGTTTAAAACTGTGTCAAGGGTCTAAATATTGTGTATTCGTGACATCACGAATGGGCAGAAATCCTGACAGCTTGTTTCAAATGCAGAGTTTCTGATAACGGGCTGTGTGTATTTCCCTGTGGATTGAGTGTTTCGATACTTTCACAGTATTTATATAGGACTTAAGCCTGCTTTATAATAAAAAAAACATGAAAATCTCACTTTTTTATAATATGGGACCTTTAAGGTACATTTTGAACAGATAAAAAATGTGCAATTCATTTAATCGTGATTAACTATGGATAATCATGCGATTAACCACAATTAAATATTTTAATTGATTAACAGCCCCTATATCTATCAAGTATTTAGACTCAAGATAACACACTCCTCACTGCTGGACAATCAGCTTATCATTCAGCCACATGTGACAGCTTGTATACATAGGATGGCAGATCTCTGGGCTGAATAATTCAGTAGCAGTGGAGCAGTCCAGCTCTCGGGGCAGGCTGCCCAGACAGAGAGTAATAGCTTTAGCATAAACAACACCTCCAAACTTGCTCCAGGTGGCCTCTTCCACCAATAGACAGCCTGCCTGAGAGGGACACACTCTCTCTCTCTCTCTCTCCCCGCCCTCCTCCTCCCTTGATGAAAAAGGCCCCAGAAACAGTCGACATCAGCAAAGATCAATGACGAGACGCTCGGCTAACCGTGCAGCCGTAGCGGCGTTCCCTGCACGCCGAGCCTGGAAAAACAGGATGCTTGTTATCCAATGGAAAGTCCGATTTTTTTCCCCCCATTTTCCTTGGATCGCGCCGCTATTAGCATGCAGTCATTTCTCAGCGTCTGTGGAAAACAAAGAATAACAATTATACGACCGCTACTAGTACGAAATAGCCTGAAGACGTCTCTGATGTGTTTCAGGGGAACTGGAGTGAAACGGGGTGATTTATTTTCTCTGGCGAATCCCTGTGTATTTTGTACCGGAGCAAATTCATGCACCAGCAAATGAGAAATACATGGAGATGGTTATGTTGTTAGATACGCACACAGGCTTCCCGATGACCCCTCGATGATTTGGATGAATGCGGGGTCAGAGAAGTCAATTAAGACATTGATCTAAAACCATAAAAGCAGCCACCTCACACTAAAACTAATATATTAAAGCTGTAGTAGGTAGAATTGGGGCAACTATAATCAATTTTATAAAACGGTCACTATATCCTGACAGTAGTGCATGAGACAGGTAATCTCAAAAAACTCTGTGTCCTCCAGTGTTCCTAATGTCATCTGCAAGATTTCGCAGACCGGAGGAAAACAACCAATCAGAGCTGAGCTGAAGCCTTGCCGTGTCTGAGCAGCTGTCAATCACTCACAAAGTTCGATCAAACGGTCAAACTAGGCAGCGCTAATCAAATATGAATCAATATTCTGTTACTGTAATGCCTATTTCTTTCCTCAAATGTTCTCAGAAACATCTTGTAGTATACTGTTTAGCTGTAAAATGAGAAAGTTTCAGTTGAGGAAATACAAAGCACCGCCTACCAGCCGGAGCACAGCCAATAGGAACGCTCTCTCTTTCTGAAATGACCTGTGATTGGCCAAAGTCTCCTGTCACAGGCTAGATTTTCTAAAGCCTGAAAACAGAGCCATGAGGAGGTACAGAAGTCTAGTTTTCTCTCAGAAAACTTGAATTACAGTACGCTGAAAGGTTATTATGGAATATTTGCCCAATGATGCCAGAAAATATTCTGCCTACTGCAGCTTTAACTAATAAAAACGGGCAGTTATCATCACAAAGGCCTTGCGAACTCTCCCCAAAGAGGACGTATACAGGTGCTACGACATCAGCGTTAAAACCCGAGATATTGTCTTAACTAAAGTGAGCCGTGAAATAGAATGACTCCTGCTCCTCTTCCTATGGGGAGTTGAAACTGAGGCGAGTAGGGAGGGAGGGGGGAGAAAGAGAGAGAGAGAGTGAGGGATAAGCAGCCATCCTCCACTACATTAAGGGATCATGCTGCTCCCTGAAAATGAGTATTGATCCTCTTAGGTCCAGGATCGTTTAGGAGATTAATGTGAGTAGTGGTTGAGCTCCGTGGTGCTCCACGCAGGACCAGGGGATCAGCTCGGTGGGACGGCCCGGCCGAGGCAGCCTATCGTGGAGTGGGGGGGCAGAGAGGGGCTGGTGTGCAGATGACGGGAGGAGGAGGTGCAGCTCAACCACAAAACCACGCTATATAGCTCTCTGTGCCATCTGGGCTCCGAGAATCAGCTGGATGTCTAAGGGGGTCGGGTAAGAAAAAAAAGGGAGAAGGTGTAAAATAGAAACAGTCTAGTGGGGGTGGGTGTGGGGGGGTGAAAGCGAAAGAGCTCAGTGTGTCAGAAGAAGCAGGCAGGATGAATGGAAGGACGGCGGAGGAACAGAGGAAACGAGAGTAGAAGAGAGGAACAGAAAGTGCAAAAGGAGGACGACGGAACACCCTGGCCTGCTCCAAATAGAGAGGAGAAGCAGGAGGCAGTGATAGAGAGAGACACAGCAAAGACTAAACTGCTTAATCTCTCCCAGGGGACGCCAGCTAAATGTGAGGTCCTCCTCCTCCTCCCCTTTTCTACAGACCAGCAACCCCCACTATCACCACTCTGCTCAGCCACAGCTGCAGTTATCCAGCTAAAAGATACACACACACACACACACACACACACACACACACACAGACACAGACACACGTTAAAAGTGCTCAGGTGGAGCCTACATTGCAACTGATACTGCGGAGAAGAGAAAAGATCAATTTCAGCCCCAGAAAGAGCTTGCGAGAATGAGCCACGTTTGAAGGGAAAAAAAAAACCACTTCGTGATTTATAAATTCTGCTGCTGAGAACAATCTGGCTCGCAGCAAATAAACAGATCTCGCCGCGAGCCTGAGAATTTTCTCATGGCTCTCTCTCTAGAGGTCGAGTCGGCCCCCCCTTGGGGAAACTCCTGAGTATTCAGCAGTAGTTGAATGCATGCTGTCAGAGTCTGGAGAGAACAACAATACAATGTTTTGAGGACTATAGATGTCAATCTCTCAGAGTATTCTCAACTCGCTTCCGTCTTCTTCTATGGATTTTTTTCTCGAGACAGGAAGTGGCTGACACACTTGTAGGAGCGAGCCCCACCCTAGACATCTTAGTCAGGGGGAAACGGTGACTAGGACAGAACCAAAACACTAGTCAGACATCCCAAAAGTATTCAAATACTCCTCCTCTATCAGAGGTGACTCTCCACAGACTCTGTTTACTTGTCATGAGGAGTAATCAGCTCAGGAGGGAACGCTCCAAAGTCTGAAAAATCTACCCTGTTGATGTTATCAGGTTTGGACTTAGAGACTAAATGTTGTTTTACCAGAAATCCTGCCTTACAAACTGTAAACAGGGAGGTAATAAAGTACATTTACTTACTGTATTTCAGGGTAACACTTCATTTTACAGGTCCGCAAATTTCATGGTAATTAAGTGATAATTAGAAAGAAACTTATTTAAAAAGTCTTTGAAATTACTGCCAAATTAACCCAATATTTACCTCAAAATTGATCAAAAATTACTTTATTATAAACTATATAAATTATTGAATAGTTATATTCTGCTATTTCCCAATAGTTGGTAATTTATTTAATACATTTCCAGGAAAAGAATACAAAGTTAATTGATATGCTTTATTTCCATGTCTGCTAATTAGCAAATAACTTCTTTGAAATGTCTTAATAAACTCCCTGAATCATTACATCAGCAACCAGGTTACACTTGTGTAGACAATAAGTCACACAATGGTGAGATTTGTGCCTGATCTCAAGCCTAAGGGCCCTATTTGAACCATTATATGCTATTTTAGCATAGCATTATTAAATAATGTTTATCATAAAGTAATTTTCAAATGATCACCTCATTTACTCCTCTATATATATTTAACAGATTAAGATTTTACCCACAAAACACAATGACTTTATAAAATATGATGCATAGCAATCAGGATTGGAAATTAGTACCAGCCACCAGCCAAATGCAGGTGAAATATGGAAGTGGCTGCTAGATTTGATTCACTCACCAGCCAAAAAAAACAATGGTAGTCAGCCACATCGGCAGGTGGACAAAAAGGTTAATTTCCAACCCTGATAGCAATAGATTAAAATACTCAACGTATGAAATAGTTAGAAATTAGCTGCACATTGAGATTGAGATGTGCTATATAAATAAAATTGCCTTGCCTTAACTGTCAAAAACACACAATTGCAGCCTATGTAGTTAAATTATTTAAAATAGATTAGATAGATAAAATGTTTTCCATGGGTCCGAATTAAAAATATCCCACACTATCAGGGGGGTCGGGTCACTCTGTCAGTCATCGTGAAGGAGACGGACACAGATCTCCTCATGTGCTGTCTATTTTCATTTTACACAATAAGCAAATTAACTGTAACTTTCCTAAAATAATAATAATCTGTTTTTTTATTCAGATTACATTAATTTCATAACTACAGTAATAATGTTGAAAATAAGTTATCATTTTGCTGTGACATTTTGCTATGACAGTTGTCATAGCAAAATGATGAGGGTTAACGAACCACAACAGTAAAATGCTGCTTAAATATGAACACATCAGTAAGAATATTTCATTTAGCTGATAATATTTATGTATTTTTACTTAAAGGGACTCTATGAAAGAATCAGAAATTTGCTTGTTAACAGTGACACTTGTGGCCGTTAAGTCAACGACAGTCAGAGTCCTGTAGCTCGCACTACGTAGACGTGAGTGAGCGTTGTTGGCGTTGGCGGACTCCATTTCTAACTGAACTTACATACACTCCCTTTAAGGAACACTCTCAATGAAAGAGTTTTACTTATAATGGAGTATTATTACAGTGTGGTGTTGTAAAGGATCTGAATACTGCATTTACCAGACAGGGAGTGTCTAATTAACAGAGGTGTGGACTCGAGTTAGACTCGAGTCATAAATTTGATGACTTTAGACTTGCAACTCGACTTGGACTTTAACACCAGCGACTTGTGACTTCACTTGGACTTGAGCCTTATGACTTGAGAATACTTGATACCTTCCAACAAACCTAAAGATTAAAAAGTATGGCACGAATCAATTCATTTCCTGAATCAACTAACGGTAACGCTATTCATTCCCAGAAAGTCAACGCTTAATTCCCCAGATCTCTTTTTTTTATTTATGATTAAGTTCAGTCACTCTTGTTTTGACAAATACATTAAAAAAAAACATTCATGATTTTTGTAAATTTAATATATTATTATTCTGTTGTTAAAGAGCACATTATGACGTGTTTAGGACTCAAAACTCAAAGTTTAGGTCTTGGGACTTGTATGCAAACACTTGAGACTTACTTGTGACTTGGTCCCACTTCTGCTAATTAAAAATGCTGTCAAATTGCATTATGTGAAGTGTAGTATTTTTGGTTCTTGATCCATGGGGGATAAAAGTCAACGACGACGTGTTGGCCTGTGCTGCTTTGAATTTGGGCAAATGTCTCTTGTGATGTGTCTTTGTTATGGAAGTACAAAGGATGTGATTGGCTCGGGGCTACCACAGACCAACAAGCCAATCAACAACAAGTAGCTGACGTGGCCCTGCAGGCCGTAGAATCTCTCTAACAAACACCCATGTCTATCAGACGTTGTAATGCTGTATAAGGCTTTTTGTTCAATTACAATTGCATGACCACTCCATGACACCACACCATTATGGTGTGACATTGTAAAAAGCCTCAAGCCCAACCTGTGATAACCCTCATGACATCATCAGGGTTATTTTCTCAGATCTTACAAAGCTCCTCCAGAGCCACGGAAAACATCATAGAACTGTTTTCACAGGCTGGGTATGACTCCCCATGACAAATAAACCGATTTTCATTTGTAAAATCAGCATAATGCACCTTTAATCTGAGGAAAAACTGATAGGAGCACACTTTTTCTTTATTTTACTTCCTTTCTCCCTTTCTTTCTTCCCTTTAAAATAAAAAAAAATCAAGGTTAGATAATAACTGTCAGGGAGGATAGGCGTACAAGAAGGGTGAAGAAGCTCCCTCTAATGCTCGGAGTTACACAAACAAACACAAACTCCCCCACTCCTATGATTCCACGGGGGTGGGAGGCCACGGGCCTGAGAGCTCCTGACCTGCGGGTGAACGTAACGCTGCCTGTCTCCACGGCGGGCCAAGATATATACTTGTTTTGGCTAGCCAGACGTGTGTGTGAAGTTATCCTAACACGTGCGTGCACATACACATGAACGCTCGCGCTCGGCGTTCCAGACTGGCTTGCCCCGGTCTTCTCCCTCCTCTTGCGACTGTCAAAAGGAGACAGCCATCCTCTGGAAAGCCCTGTGTAAATTTATACTGTATTCATTGGAGCGCCTGTTGCGTTTTACTGTTCATTTGTCCTTGCGGCTGGAACAGCGTCGGCGCGCTCTGCGGAGACATTGAGGCGTTATTTTTGGAGTCATCTTCTCTCGCAGTTGAAACCAGTGTGTGGTGAAATAATATGTGTGAGCTGAGGTGTAATGTAGGGACAAGATGATGTTGTTAAATAGGCGATGCAGCAAAGATACGTTCTTCAGACTCTTTTCCACTTCTATCTTTTTAAAGAAATTGCCAAATTCCACAGAAAAAAGAAAACACCACACTGACATATAATCACATTTAAAGTTGTTATACTAAATGCACTAGCAAACATTTGCATATTTACACATCCATCAGACACAGTGCATTCATTTGGAGTCATGTTTCTCGCCACCTGGTGAATGTAAGTCCAAAATAAGCGCTCCTTTTAGCTCTGTTTTTGGTTTCTACCATAGACTGTATATAAGAAGTTTGTGGACTGCAGTTTTGAAGCCTCGAGTTCGGCATTTTGGCCGTCGCCATCTTGGTTTTTGGTCGTCAGCATCTTGTTTTTTTTGCAACCAGAATTGACATGAGAGGGTGGAGCTAAGTACAACCCAAGGCTGAATAAAACATTTTTAGGCGACCACAATGTTACAATTAGGGCTGTCAAAGTTAACGCGATAATAACGCATTAACATAAATTCATTTCAACGCACCAAATTTCTTTAACGCATTAACGCAACTTGTGATTTTTAGGTTGTAGCGGGCTCAGATTTAAAGCTAGTGGAAGATACTACCTTGTCTTGAAGGAGGCTAAATAACGCTCCAAACTTACGCTAAATTTTGGCAAGGAAAAACTGTCAAGGCCATTTTCAAAAAGGTCTCTTGACCTCTGACCTCCAGATATGTGAATGAAAATGGGTTCTATGGGTACCCACAAGTCTCCTCTTTACAGACATGCCCACTTCATGATAATTACATGCAGTTTGGGGCAAGTCATATATATATATATATGCAGTACCTGTGAGATAATATAAAATATATACATACATTTGCATAAAGCAAGCATATTTATCCACTCCCATGTTGATAAGAGTATTAAATACTTGACAAATCTCCCTTTAAGGTTCATTTTGAACAGATCGCAAAATCGCGATTAACTATGGAAAATTATGAGATTAATCGCGATTCAGTATTCCAATCAATTCACAGCCCTAGTTACAGTTAACTGTTATGAACTGAAAACACACTGTGAAAGGGTTAATAATTTACTAAATGAACATCATGCTGTGTTGAAGAAGACTTGAAACTAGCGATTGAGACCATAAACTCATGTTTACAATATTTACTGAGGTAATAAATCAAGTGAGAAGTAGGCTCATTTTTCTCATAGCCTTTTATACAATCAGACTTCTTTTTGCAACCAGAGGAGTCGCCCCCTGCTGGCTGTTAGAAAGAATGCAAGTTTAAGGCACTTCAGCATTGGCTTCACTTTTTCAGAACTGAAGGTTGCTGCCTGCCTCTCTTAATAATACAAAATGCTCCACCGGCTAATTGCTAACATTGTTTGTCTTCTGTCCTCTAGAGCTGAGGAGTACTGCAGAGTTGGGTAATAATTATTTGTGTGTTTGTCACCTCTAGCCACCACTTTCACATTATATCTATTTATTTGAGCCTTTGTTAAAACAACAACACAAAAAGATTAATGGAGATTTAACTGTATTTGCTCATTGGGGTGTGTACCACAAACTAAAACTCCCTTTACTGTACCTCCATTGTATTGGAGTCAAGCCAGAAATCTTCACTTCACAAAAAAATGACACGTGGCAGCTCACAAAATATGATGGAGCTCACTTTTCATTGACGAACAATGTGACCTTTTAATACACACTAATAGGTTGCGTTCCCCTATGTGAGCGTATCTGTCTATAGATCACATTTCCATTACAAGGAAACACATCTGAGACGGTGCGGCTATATAGGTACAATGCTGAGGCTCTACGAGTGAATAGTGCGTGGGTGGTTTATGTTTGTGTATGTGCTTATGTTTCACTCTGTGATAGGCCACTGCTGTTTTCACTGGATGAATATGAATACCACACACCTACTCTTTTCCCACACACACTCGCAGAACATCAGAACATTTTTCTCTGTACACGAATAGCGGCGGAGCACTATAAATGAACATCCAAAATGCCAGCCAATTACTATGGTGTCCCTTTACTCAACCTCTCCATATTAAGCCCTGGTTGTCAAACAGATTGTCTCCGGTGCTCCGAGCAGCCTGCGCTGTGAAACAGTTTTCATTAAGGGAGGATTGCCATGGGCCTTAGGCTGGCGGCTTAATGTAATTTCACAGCTCAGCGTCCGTGCAGCCACTTCAGGGTCCAACCGCGGCCACCCACACCTTTACAAGAACCAGCGAGAGGTGCTGAAAGGGTGACAGGCCGCTAGTAAGTTTTAAGAGCGAGAAGGGAGCCCCAAAATGAAATTCCAGCACAGGAAATGACTGTAATAATAGCACAACAGCCAGTAAGGCTTTGGAAATAAACATG
This sequence comes from Sebastiscus tertius, assembly GCA_916701665.1. Lineage (NCBI taxonomy): Eukaryota > Metazoa > Chordata > Actinopteri > Perciformes > Sebastidae > Sebastiscus > Sebastiscus tertius. The sequence continues at coordinate 23,082 of CAKAOH010021420.1, read as the reverse complement.
TACAGAGATAGTCCTCATTTAGTGTTTGTAATGAAGTGTTCAGGACGGGGGAAACTCAGTAATCTGATGTGGAAAAGGCTTAAAGAAATCAAGTGGGATTCTTGCAGTTATGTTATGGAAATTATCAGTGATGCATTCTAAGATTAAACATTGAATTCCTCTAAAGCTTTTCTTGGCTATATTCAAAAAGACTGTATTATGTTTAGAATATGGGATAAAGCTCACACTGTAGGCCTGAAAAACTTGAGAAAATGATATTCAGATGCTTAGAAAGATGTTCATAAAAGACAGAACTTTCTTACATTACCAGATCGCTATGAATGATCTAACATTGAGGGTATTATACTGGATATGTGTGGGCATGTTCTAGCCTCCGGTGCAGATTTCTATACGTGTGTTTTAATTGTTTTCTACCATGATCACTTCCTGAGTATTCGCCCCCAAAGGTGTAAGCCAAAGCATTCACCAAAAGTCCCGTTTAGAAACACGTGGAGAGCATCAACATATTCAATGTGACATCTGGACAAAACTGAAAGTAAGATAGACAAGTGTTTCATTTTCATGTTTTACAACTTTGGAAACGAGCGAGAGGGCCTTGACCTCATGGCTTTGGAAAAGAAAAGAGGTCCATAGAGCATCGAAGCCAGGCTGACGTGCACAAACGCTATAGGACACACACACGCTGAATGCAGGCAGATGATCCAACAAAGAGAAAAAGAAAATATAAATTGTACTTTGTACCTTGCAGATATTTCAGCTAACTCCCTTTTTTCCATTTTCCTCTGCACCCATGTGCAATGTGATTAGCTGTTTATATAAATCTTTTTATTTCTTTCTGAGAGTGAGATGAGAAGATTTATATAAATGTCATGTTTGAGTATTTAATGAATAGTTTGATATGTTGTGGAATACACTTATTCTCTTTCTCGCTGAGAGTCAGATGAGAAGATTGATACCATTCTCCTGTCTGTGCTGTAAATATACAAGTATATAGAGTATTGCTGTCATTGTGAGGTCGCCAGACAACCAGCAGAGACTCCAGTAATGCCCAGTAAAAGCACAAAATGTTATTTGGACACTTTCGTTTTTGTACGGATTGAATAAACAAGATATTGTGTGTTGATTAGTGATCTTTAGAGGGTATTGGTAGACACATTTGACCTTTGGACAGAGCCATGCTAGATGTTTACTTCTTTTTACCTCTTTTTCCCATCTTTATGTTTGTTTAATCCAGGCTAGCCGTTCCCCCTGCCTCCAATTTTTATGCTAATCATGGCTTAAAAATATCCGGACTCCAGCTCTGTACTTAAAGGAATAGTATAGCATTTTTTGAAATATGCTTATTTGTTTGTTTTTTTTGCCCAGAATTAGATGAAAAGATCAATATCACTCTCATATCTGTCTGTTCAATATGAAGTGAGAGCTAGCAGGTGGTTAGCTTAGCTTAAAAGGCTACATACATATCGGGGGCGACACGAAAATGCGGAATACTGGCCTGCGAATATTATATGTTTAGGGCTTTTATTGTGAAATTTAAGAGCAGAAAGAGTGTGTCTGGTCTGCGCTGCCTTTGTCAAGGTTGAAAGGAGTAATAAAGTTTTCCGTCTTGGTTCAGACTACAGAGCCTCCGTGTTGTTGTTACATAAATATCGCCGCAACTCAACCTGTTTCAACGTGATTGGTTGACGCCTTTATTTGCGGTGTGAAAGCTCAGAAAATCGACCTTGTTCCAAAAAAGGTACGTCGCTTTTTTTCACCGCGTAATAAACTGGGGAAAAAAAGTCAGAAAATCAGTGTTTGGTGGATTATTTCTCTGTTGTTACAATGCTAATTGGCATTGTATTTTACATGGTTGGAAAGCCAGTTTATTTACCTTCACAATGATGTCCAACTTGTGGGATGAGCAGCACAGTTGATTATGTGGGTAGAGCCCAAGAAAAATTTGCTCAACACAGTGAGGCGATGTCGGTGTCCCATGCGCGCTCTCTCGCTCGCATATGCGTGCTACCTACATAATAAGTTGTGCTGCTCATCCCACAAATGTATGATCCTTACAAGTTGGACATCATTGCGAAGGTAAATAAACAGGCTGTCCAACGATGTAAAATACAACGCCAATTAGCATTGTAACAACAGAGAAATAATTGACTAAACACAAGTTTCCGAACTTTTTTTCCCCAGTTTATTACGCAGTGAAAAAAAGCGACGTACCTTTTTTGGAAAGGTAAAAATTGGAAATATTTTATATACGAGCGCGTATAGGACACCGACCCGGGTGATTTATAAGTGTAAGAAGTTACAAACGATCCCTTTACCATTTAATATCTTTGTTTTAGCTTTTCCCCCCATGTTTCCAGTCTTAATGCTAAGCTAAGCTATTTGGCTGCTAGCTGTAGCTTCATATTTACTGTTATGGACATGAATGTGGTATTGACCTTCTCACATCACACTCATTTTGAGTATTTAAAACATTTTTGACCTATTCCTTTGACACGGCCCTTTTTGAAAATTACCCCCCAGCCTGACATGCTGATTCCTCACATGACCACAAAGCCACACACACACATGACATTCATGATGTTAGACAAATTACACCTGAAGGCACCTAGACCATCTGCTCCTAATCTGGAGCACTAACTCATTATATCACCGTTGGAATAAGGTTATTTTAGATAAAAAGAACAAAGAGTACAGGTATAGATTCTTTGTCTATATGACGAGAACAAAGTCTCGGCCGAAACGACGGATGACGCAGTAAATGAGTAAAAGAAAAAAACACAATCATCCCATCCTTCACATTATGAGTCACGAACAAGAGACGCTCATGCTTATTCAGTGTGTCCACTGAGGTGTGCAGCCTCTTCATTTAATATTTCCATAAGGTTGCATATGAGTGTATGCCAGGCAATCCCTGTAATAAGGAGGTAATGTATTCTGTGCCAATGGCAAAAAAGGTACGCTTGAAACATCCCTCACAGGAGCAGCAGTTTTCAACTTGACAGTGGACACATACATAATTAAGCCAAGTAAAAAAAAAAAAATGAATATTTCATCTCAAAGCATTTTCATCTCCAAACATCAAAACACCTCAACGTCTCACATAATGAGAAAGGTAAATTAGTTCTATTCACAGAGGGAATACGCAACAAGGAATGCTCACTCAAACTACCTTGCTTAAAAAAAATATATATATATCTATATATATATATATAGATATATATATACGTTTGAAAAAGAAGGAGAACATTTATTTTTTTGTATTTTGCCAGAAGTCTTTGTGTCCTTTGGAGGTAGCGGCTCTTTTAACATGAAAAAAATGAGCTAATTCTTTCCTATGATTGTTTGCCTAACCCTTTTTTTTCTCCGCTGTAATTGTGTTATTATGTTATATTACAGTGTCAGCCTTAATGCTTTGTAGCCTGATCTGACCATAACTCATACTGACCTGTAATTCATGACATGTCATCCGTGCGTCGCCTGAGGACTTTTGGGTTTTACAGATATGTAAGGCACATGCCAATAGAGTGGATAAATTATTCCATAACGTTGCAGTAGTTGAATTTTTACTAGCGCGGTCCGTGCAAATTTTCTCTTCATTTCTGTGATGGCATCTCAAATGTCTGAGTTTCCAAAGAATAGATTGTAAATTATATCTTAAAATGGCCTTGTGTTACAGGGGGGTGAAAGTAGGTGCTGTGCATAGTGCTACAGAAGCAGCAGCACCCCACTGGAGAGAATTACTTTGACCGTCAAACCTGACTCAGACTGGCTCCCTGAACACCTTCATAGATGGGAATTAACCTGCCACGGCTTGAAACGCTTTACTGAGCGCTGGTCGATACTGTCATTATCCTAAAGCAATTCTTAATTCTATTTGGCCCTGAGCTAAAGATCCTTGTATTGATCACAAAGTAGGGATGCCACAACTACTTTTTTCCAGAGTTAAGACCTTTGAGTGTTGTTAAATAAAAGCTCATATAGTCCAGAGCTCAATATGCAGTCACACACGAAGAATAGAGTATTATTTCAACGTATTCTCATACAGCGTTATTTGTATGATATCTTACGAAAAAGTTATTCCTCCTTTTTCGTCCGTTTTCCTATGCGTACATGCATACAGTCTTTTCAAAATATACTTCTGTCTTCACAGCATGGCCTATTGAAAGAGGCTGGGTCACGCGTCATCAACGCGTCGTATGTTTAGGAGGTACAACACATGCGAAGTAAAATCTGGTCAGTATTTGCCGAAATTGAGCCAATCGCAACTCAGGACCGCAGGTCCAGTTACACTGCGCATGTGTCATACCCCATACCCAAAGACCTGTGTCTGCCCATGTCCCAGCCTCCTTCAATAGACCTTGCTTGACAGGAAATAACTTCCTTAGGTTTAGGCAACAAAGTTAGTCTTTGAAAACAATCGACTTGAATAGGTCTAGGAAACAAAACTACTTAGTTATTCTTAGGAAAAGGTCAACTTGGTTAAGATTAGGCTACAAAACTACTTAGTTAGGCTTAGAAAAAAGATAGACTTGGTTAGGTTTAGGAAACAAAACTACTTAGTTAGGTTTAGGAAAAGACACAAACACAAACGTCGGTGTAGAGGGCGAAAGTTTTTGACCCACCCATCCCCGACCTCCTCCCTAATGCAGCGTTCGCCGCTCTTTGTAATTCCTTGTTCACAATTATGAGTTATATAAAGTACGAATTACAGTGCATCACTTTTTGTAGGTATAGCTAGGAACGGCGTATGAGACCAGCCTAATCATGTTTAAACACATGTTTCAGAGTGATACCTGAAGATTTAATCAAGTGTTACAGTCATAAGGCGCAAATGCTGGTAAGTGATACCTCAGTGTTTCATCAAGGGTAACAGAAAAAAAGTCATCTCTCTTTCATATCCTGTTTTGGGAGATGAGAGATATTGATATTACTCGCCGAGCACTATCAGCGTGAAACAGAGCCTTTCTGAGACACAGCAGTGACAACACCTGTACTGGAGTTCCTGATTACATGACTTTGTTCTCAAAACTTCTGTCGCCACTGCTGTGTGAGAGAGACAGAAAAAGACACAGAGACATCAGAAGTAGCATGAAACTGAATACATCTTTTTTCAGTCTGTCATCCACACACACACACACACACACACACACACCAACAAACAGTCACAGGCAGAACGCATCGCCACCTGCCACAGACTGTACACCGAGGCCTGTGACAGTGGTTAACAGAACAGGACATGTGTAGCCCCAGGTGACTCAAATTGCAAAGCTAACAACACCATGCTTCATTGCACCAAGAACCTGGTGTGAAATACCAGTAGAAAGGGCGTGTGTGTGTCAATTCACATGCATGTCTAAATGTGTGTATACATGTGTGTCATAACAGATCCTGTAATAATCCTTCGCAATAATTAGTATAAAAGCTGACTGAATGACGAAAAAAATATCATTAAAACTCTAAATGTAATTATTATTCTTTTATTTTTGCAGTAAGAATAAAATATTAGTGGGAACGTTGCAACAAGAACACAATTTTAGTGGGAACAGTAGCAATTATAACCTTCACCCTTCTGACCCCCACCCTCTTCACAATGTATATCCTTTTGTATTAATACTAACATATATGTGTGCATAAATAAAAGCTCAATTTTGACACAAGGCCCCTCTACTACAAGGCCATTAGGAGGAGGGCCGGCTTTGGCAGGGGTTTTGTCCATGGATGTATTAAGAGAACTGGATACAGCGTTGGAGGCGGGGCCCCGTTCATTCCTATGAAAGTTGTTCAGTGGCGCATGAAGACAAAATGGCTCGACTTCCGCTTTGAAAAGTACCCGGATCTTGGGCACATGGAATATGTGCAGTAGCGTCCGCTCGGTCACATGACTTGGTCACGGGGTCCCAATGTCACGCTGTCTTCACGGGTCTAATTCACATGAACGGAGGAAGGGAAATAACTCTAATAACTCTAACCTAATGATTTAAATAAGGGCTATTAGAGTGTTCGTACTGGGGAGTTTATTTACCTCAAAAAAAATTATCTGCTTAGTTACAGATGTCTCTTTCCTAATGTAAGTCTATGGGAAAAAGTATGTTTGGGCCCAATGGCATCACGTGACTGACACGGAAGTTGCAGTACCGCTGTTTGGCCACTACGTAAGTTGGGTTCAACGACCGGCACTTTCCGTGTCTTGTGAAGTGACGGGGCTCTGCACTGTGTAACGTTATCGTCTCCGACCGGGTGCCGGTGTCTCCCTCCCACCGCGGTCGGGAGGCTGAAGCAGGAAAAGCCAACACTAGGATCAACATTGATTCATGGAGAGACCTTCATCTGGTCAGCTAACATTACTGCCAAGCAGGTGAAATAGAGAGTGATATTGTAGTTCTAGCTGACGTGTGTCGCCTCACTGTTTTGAGCGATGCTCGTTCATGTCTATTTAGAGCGAGCACAAGCGCGAGCCCGACGCTGACTTTCGTTGACTTAACGGCCACAGGTGTCGCTGTTAACAAGCAATTCTGATTCTTACAAACAGTCCCTTTAAAGCATGTAAACATGTTCTTGTAGAAACCCAAAATACAAATATGCACCTGAAAAGATGCATAATAGGTCCTCTTTAAAGGGGTACTCTAATGATTTAGTATTGCACTTCCATAAAGTTGGGGGGGTTGATAAAAAATGATTAAGTGAAAATCAGTGGAGTGTCCCTTTAATTAACAAAAAATAAAATAAAAAAATGAAATGCAGGACTTTAACCTTTAGTTGTTGTTTTGCTACTTTTACTGTAATAAAAGAACTGAATAATTCCTCCACAATTGCTTGTTTCTATTATTCTGGCATCATAAAAGATAAGATAAGATAAGATAAGATATTCCTTTATTAGTCCCGCAGTGGGGAAATTTGCAGTGTACAGCAGCAAAGGGGATAGTGCAAAAAACAAGATGCATCAGCTAACACAGTAAAAAAATGAGCTAAACAAAGTGTAACAAAATATGAACCATTTGAATAGAAGGAAGTATAAAAATAGGAGCAGTATATACAGTATTGACAATAAACAGTATTTTAACAGTAACTATTAACAAAATTGCACAAGTGGAAAGTGATATTGCACAGTGAGAATGAATGAATGAATGAATGAATGAAATTCCCCCTGAAAATATCAGGTTATTGTCAGTTTTTAGTGTGTATGTGGTTTACTACTTTCATTTTGCCGCTGCAAATGACTGGAACTCACTACGAAACACGCTCAAACTCACAGCTCTCACATTTCTCAACATGTTCAAAGAAAAGCTGCAACAAGTCATAGTTGACTGCTGTACTTTCTCTCTCTCTCTTCCATTACAATTTTACAAAGAACATCCAGTAATCCACCTTTTTTTGTACATAGTGTTTATTAATTTCTGACCAATTTATTTACCTATGCTGTTTTTTAGCCATTTTCTCATGTCTTGTCACTGTGTTTTTATACTCTCGCTGCTGCCTCTTGGCCAGGTCATCATTGTAAATGAGAATTGGTTCTCAATTGATTTTACCTGGTTAAATAAAGGTAAAATAAGTCTGACAGCTGCAGGAAGGAAGGACCTGAGATAGATATAGATATAGATGATATATAAGTGAGTATGTATAGTGTGTGTACCTGCAGTGTTACTACAACGTTACATTACAGTTACAACCTCCTATAATAATCATTTACCAGACTGCTGTGATGCTCCTGACGTGCTCCCAGCTGTCTGACAGTAGTGACAGCTCTGCTCTGTGTTGTACTGCTACAGGTTACTACTCACTACTCGGCCTCTGATTGGCTGCTTTCACTCAGAGAGAGAAGTAGCTCCACGGAATCCGACGAGCCGTACCATTTTTGCCTTCACGGGGGTGTCCCGGGAAATACTAACAGCAGGATGTTGTTTCCTCACCCGTCTGAAACACACATTGCTAACTAAAACACAAACTTACAGTGTAGTTGATTCTATTTAATTATTTTGGTGCTCATAATAAGATGAAAAATGCACTTTAATTAATAATCATATTTGTTCCACCCCCCGCCGGGATGAAAGTTGAACGGTTTGGCTCAAAAATGGCTGCAGAGATACAGTTATGAGGATCGACGATTTTGACCAGGTATTTACGACGGAAATGAGCCTGTCGTAGCTTGAAGGAGCTTCCTCCACATAACTGGGGATCCAGGTGAGCTGTGCTTAAAGTTAATCCAACGTTTGCACCCAGATAGCTGCTGTTAAGAGGCAGGAAACGGAGCCAAACAGGGCTCGTTTTGCAGTGTTATCACGGTAGCATCTATGTGCAGCAGCAGCAGCACTGAGGAGCTCTGGCTTTGCTCTGTGTTTTACACAATGAATAACTCACATAGTAGGCTTCACCAGGTGTAGAGTTCACGTGAAAGTGCGCATGCAACAATAAGTGGAGAGATGAACCTTATGGAAGATGTCATATAGTGTGTGTGTGTGTAGCTAGTGCAGAGCAGGCCTGCAGGCTAACCCTGCAGCTGTGCGTGCATCGCACTAATACGTCATCAGGCTAGGATTTCCCTGCAGGAGGATCTGAGAGATGTGAGACATGTGCAAACAGACTGTTATTGTTCTGTGGACAACCTCACTTTGTGTCCTCAACTAGATGTAAGCAGTGCTGGATGTGACTTGCGCAGTGTAGACTTGGATGGATCATCTCTATTTACCTTAAACATAGTCAATATAAAGTCAATAAAAACTTAGCATGTGATTATCATAAAGTGGGCATGTCTGTAAAGGGGAGACTTGTCAGTACCCACAGACAGAGCCCATTTTCATTCACATATCTTGAGGTCAGAGGTCAAGGCATTGCACAAATACGTCATCAGGCTAGGATTCCCTGCAGGAGGATCTGCTGTACACAGAGACATCAACAGAGATGTGAGACATGTGCAAACAGACTGTTATTGTTCTGTGGTGGACAACCTCACTTTGTGTCCTCAACTGGATGTCATCAGTGCTGAATGTGACCCTCAGAGGAGGGAGTCCAGTTTGGTTTGTGTTCTTTTTAATATGAATTGTGCAGTGTAGACTTTGATGGATCATCTCTTATTTACCTTAGTTATAGTCAATGTAAAGTCAATAAAAACTGCATGTGATAATCATAAAGTGGGCATGTCTGTAAAGGGGAGACTCGTGAGTACCCACAGACAGAACCCATTTTCATGCACATATCTGGAGGTCAGAGGTCAAGGCATCGCACAAATACGTCATCAGGCTAGGATTTCCCTGCAGGAGGATCAGAGAGATGTGAGACATGTGCAGACTGTTATTGTTCTGTGGTGGACAACCTCACTTTGTGTCCTCAACTGGATGTCAGCAGTGCTGGATGTGACCCTCAGAGGAGGTAGTCCAGTTTGGTTTGTGTTCTTGAGTGCAGATCTGGATGGATCATCTCTTATTTACCTTAAACATAGTTATAGTCAATTATAAAGTCAATAAAAAACTGCATGGGATTATCATAAAGTGGGTATGTCTGTAAAGGGGAGACTTGTGGGTACCCATAGAACCCATTTTCATTCTCATATCTTGAGGTCAGAGGTCAAGGGACCCCTTTCAAAATTGCCATACCAGTTTCTCCTTGCCAAAATTTAGCGTAAGTTTGGAGCCACCTTCAAAACAAGATAGTATCTTCACTCTAGCTTTAAATCTGAGCCCGCTACAACCTAAAAATCACAAGTTGCTTTAATGCGTTAAAGAAATTAGGTGCGTTAAAATGAATTTGCGTTAACGCATTATAACTTTGGCAGCCCTGCAGCTGTGTGTACATCGCACAAATACGTCATCAGGCTAGGATTTCCCTGCAGGAGGATCTGCTGCACACAGAGACATCAACAGAGACATGTGAGACATGAGCAAACAGACTGTTATTGCTCTGTGGTGTACAACCTCACTTTGTGTCCTCAACTGGATGTACAAGCAGTGCTGGATGTGTGCACCCGACGTGACCCTCAGAGGAGGGAGTCCAGTTTGGTTTGTGTTCTTTTTAATATGAATTGTGCAGTGTAGACTTCGATGGATCATCTCTATTTACCTTAAACATAGTCAATATAAAGTCAATAAAAAACTGCATGTGATTATCATAAAGTGGGCATGTCTGTAAAGGGGAGACTCGTGGGTACCCATAGAACCCATTTTCATTCACATATCTTGAGGTCAAAGGTCAAAGGGACCCCTGTGAAAATGGTCAGTTTTTCCTCGCCAAAATTTAGCGTAACTTTGGAACGTTATTTAGCTGCCTTCGCAACGATGAGCTTAATAGAATAGTTAATTAAAAATCGATACAGTGTTTTTTGAGAATCGATACAGTATCACAAAACATAATATCGCGATACTCATGGGTATCCATCTATATTTTCTTACACCCCTAATCCTAATAGATAGATAGATAGATAGATAGATGTACTTTATTGATCCCAAATTGGGAAATGATTGTGTTACAGCAGCAGGTTATCCAGGCAATGCACCGGAACAGTAAATAAAATATACTTATCAACACTAGAGAAATATATCTATAGAATACACAATATAAAGAATACTAGAATACACTATAAGTATACCAGGCTATTTCAGGTAGCATAACAAAATATAAAATGTATTAAAACAAAAAGGTGTAGTACAGTTATTACTGACTGACTCTTATAGTATGTTGTCGTATTGGACTCTGTTTAATTGACTTTACAGCTAAATTCTACCGGTGACTGTATGGTTGTTGTGACATCACAACGTTACGGAGGTCCTGCCGGCTCGTTTAAAGGTACAGTTTCTGAATATGGGCTGTGTGCTTTTCTCCGTGGATGGAGTGCTTTGATACTGTCACAGTATTTATATAGCACCTAGAGCTGCTTTATAATCAAAAAAGACATGGAAATCTCACTTTCTACAATATGCATTCTTTAAGTTTAGGTATCAGTAACGGTATTGGGAGAGAGGAGTAAAATTCCCCCGATGGAGTGATGGCATTGTGATGCATTTTGGAAAATTCTTTATGTTTCTGTATTTCCAAATATATTTCTGTCACTTCTCCATTGGGAGGTCAAAGGTCAGAGTCAGCTTCAGGAAAAGGTCTCATAGAGCTGGTAGAGAGTTTGTATGTAGCTCATTTTAAGGATGCACCGATACCGGATTGGATATCGGGCAACACTGACTCAAATAGTTGGTATCGGGTATCGGTGAGAATGGGGCGGATCTATTCAGTTCTATTCTATGTTTATATACGATATACATTATGTGCTGGAATTTGAATTCCTGTTTATATTTTGACCAATTTGTTGCTGAAATAAAAAGGTTTACACCTGAATTGTAATTCCTAATAATTTAGAACATTTTTTACCAAGTTAGTGGTGTACGATTTATTATTTTAATAGTAAGTACAAATTATGTTAATTTTAAAGATTTTTTACGAAGTTGCTGGTGTACGATTTATTATTTTAATAATAAATAAAAATTGTTAATTTTAAAGATTTTTTACGAAGTTGCTGGTGTACGATTTACTATTTTAATAATAAATAAAAATTCTGTTAATTTTGAAGATTTTTTTTACGAAGTTGCTGGTGTACGATTTATCTTAATAATAAATAAAAATTCAATTTGTATAAATTAAATGACAATTTTTATTTATTTGTTACATTTTGCTTTACAAAGTTAAGAAAGCAATATTTAAGTCAAGCCTGATGTTGCCTTACACATAAAAGAATGATCCCAGTCACTTCCACACAGTGAGGCGCACAGCTCATTAATTAAACGCTTGTATCGGATCGGTGCCGGCCGATACCCAAAGCCCACGTATCGGTATCGGGACTGAAAAAGTCTGATCGGTGCATCTCTGGCTCATTGAGATGTTGCAGACATGTTGCTTTTGTAGCTGGGTGAACCTGTTGCTCCACATGAGCTACTCTGAGAGCATGATTTCATATGACTTTATGAACTTGGAGTACTGATCTGGTGTCAGTGAACAGGCTGTGTGACTGCCAGTCTGACCGAGACAGTTCACGGTCCCTCCCTGAGGTGTTTGACCTGAGATCAGGGTGAACACTGCGATTAAACACCTCCCGAGACGTTAAAGATGAGGAATATGACCCGCTGTGGTGGAATGAAGATGGATTCTGGTGAAGGAGAAAATTCCCCTCCATTCAGATCCATCTTATTGGAACTGGAAATCTCTCTCTCTCCCTCTCTCTCTCTCTGTCTGTGGCGAACACTATGTTCCAGAGAGTGTTCTTGATTTTCCTTTCCAGATACAACAATTTCTTATTTTCACTATCTGCAGCAGGGCCAGTTTTTGTCACATGAAAGATGCCGTAAAAGGTCAGCAAACCCCACACGTCTTTATGTCTTTACGCAGGAAAGATTGACTGAAAACAGTCGGTTTCATTTTTACAGCAAGCACTAATTCAGACCTGGGAGGTTCCCAGTACAAACACAATTTTTCTTTCAAAGCAAATGGGGCTTGTTGTAGGGGGTCTGGTGTCAATCTGACGTAATTCAGCTTTGTAATGCGTCAGACTCTGACAAAAAGTCTGAGTAAGGCAACATTATTAGGACCTAGAGAGAAAAATGCGTTCACCGTCACACCTTTTCTTTTTTTTCTTTTTTAAGAATAACTGCTGTTTCAGCAATATTTTGTGCCGATGATGGAAAGCAGGTCACACTACACAAATCAGCAAACACTCTTTCGCATTCGGTAAAAACTTTCACACTCAAAACAGAAACTCCCACGACACTGCCAACACCTACTCCATACTGGCTCTCGGTTATCACAGTGAACCAAATCCCCCTTACTTTCCTATCACCACACACAGATTGATTGCGGTCGTTGTCATCGATTGGATATCCTGCTTTTGGTTTGTTGTGATTGGTTGACTCAAAAAAAAAAACAACCTTTAAAAAAATAAAAGCTTAAAGGGCCAGTTTTCCAGGTTTTGAGATATCTCTCACTGAGACTTAATTTGTTTTTTAGTGCTTTAATTTAACAGCAAGATGTCAAGTTAACAAGTCATAGTTGTTGTTGCCTTTTGGGCTTGAGTTTGCCATGTTATGATTTGAGCTTTATGTTAAATGCAGAACCTTTGAGTGTTTCTGGACAATAGTTGTCATTGTCAAAATATGTTTTTTCTTAATTTGGGTGAACTGACCCTTAAATAAAAAAAGGCTCACTCTGCTTGAAGTGGCTACTTGTGAGAACTCAGTTTGTGTCATCAGTTAAGCAGAATAAACAGACCATACAGTTCAGTTAAGGTACTTGCCAGAGTGTGTGACCTATAGCCAGTTTTCAAGCGATTCATATACACAGAAATCAGCTTTCATTCTGACTCCAGTTCATCTCATGAATTACACATCGCATTTACGTGTATTGTTCTTTTCAGAGCAGTTGGGAAATGGGTTAGCCTACACATTGTTTTAAAGATTTTTTTTGCAGACTCAGAGCAGCTTTATAGATGAGTCAGTATGAGGAACACCCTCTCTTCCTACACACACGCACACACACACACGGAGCAGAGTTCGACTGCGACGGCCTCCTTTTTATCTCGCAGCTCGCTGTGGGAAAATATCTCACACTTTTAAGGTTCATCGCATACAGTGATTACGGCAGAAGAATCACACTGCTTGATATCATTTATCACCAGAATATGAGCAAGGGGTTGGCATGTTAAAAAGCTGGCATCCAGAGTAAACACGTGCCATGTGACCGGCTGGAGCGTTTACTTTGGCCGGGCGAGCTGTTCCAGTGTGGTTTCACATGTGGCTAGATGAGGAGGGTGGAAGCAGGCAAGAGGAAACTTAGATGCTTGTCTAACATTTCCGCTCAATCATAACCAAGCTCGTGTTACCAGAACGCACACAGGATTTTTTTTTTTTCACTCGGGGCGCCACTCATTGCAGACTTTGAAGTAACTGTCTAAGTAGTAGATGATAACAACAAAAAAGTCAAGAGAGTTTCCAAATCTTGTTGACGTTTTGCACGATGGGTATGATAGTACAGCCAAACATTCAGCGAACCGTCCTGCAGGGAGTGGTTTGTACTGTAGGTTGGACACTGATTGTGTTTTTTCTGAGTTGCTTTAACCACGTACCGTTCCGCCCTCTTTTTTTTTTTTTTTTTTTTAAGAGGGGAAGGGTTGGGGGATAGGGGATGTTCAGGGGGAGATAAAAGGTCAACAGTAGATGTCACATAGAAGTGGTGTACATCATCTGAAAGCTGGGAACCTGAAGATTCATTTGAGATGCAGCTCAGTACTGTGTTGAGTTGTTCCAGTCATTCATAGATAGAAGTATATGACGGTCATCCCCCATGCTCAAAGTTGTTGCAGCAATTTTTAGGTTGATGCCATTTGTTACACAGATTTGGTGCTTAATTTAACCATTTTTTTACCACTTGAGAATTGATTAAAAATGACCAATAATACCTCCAAAATATCACATTAAGACACCACAACCTTGAGGAACACCATAGAAAAAGACATGCTGTGATTTGGTAGCAAAAACTTTTAACATTTGGAGATTTCTGCAAGAATTGTATTTTTCTGCGATTGGATGGCAAGCACCTCTGTTGTGTAAACTGCTCAGAAACCCCCCTATTGTCAATCTACCTAGGGAAGCCATCCATCCTCTGAATACCCTAAGTCTCTAGTTTATGGCTGCAAAGTTTCACGAGGCTGTGATTATCCTAGAGGTCATCACAGGTCATTTTATACAGTGAGGTCAAGTTTCAAAAACGTCTTACTGAGGGTTGTCAATCGATTCAAATATTTAATCACGATTTGTCAACATGGGAGTGGGCAAATATGCTGCTTTATGCAAAGGTATGTATATATTTATTATTGTAAATCAATGAACAACACAAAACGATGACAAATATTGTCCAGAAACCCTCACAGGTACTGCATTTAGCATAAAAAATATGCTCAAATCACAACATGGCAAACTGCAGCCCAACAGGCAACAACAGCTGTCAGTGTGTCAGTGTGCTGACTTGACTATGACTTGCCCCAAACTGCATGGGATTATCATAAAGTGGGCATGTCTGTAAAGGGGAGACTCGTGGGCACCCATAAAACTCATTTACATTCACATATCTTCAGGTCAGAGGTCAAGGGACCCCTTTTGAAACTTGGTCATGACAGTTTGTCCTCACCAAAATTTAGCCTAACTTTGGAGCGTTATTTAGCGTTCACATGGTTGGTAGCGATGGATCCCTTAGGTTTTCTAGTTTCATATGATACCAGTAACTTCACTCAGCCCGATACAACCTCTGAAAGACAGAATAGCGGCCGGCCGTGGGAGTGTTAAGGGGTTAAGGCTTGGCCTACTTTTTCCACTTATGGCGTCTCTAAATTCTGGGCACTGCAACACTGAATTAAAATGCTGCTCTCCCCCTAAAAACATGAATACACGGGTTAATTCAGTGAGTCATTCAAAGACCAAATCCTCAAAAAAACTGAAGTTCTGCCACACAATTAGAAAGTCCATCATCTTATTTAGTCTAATTGATTAAAACCGCAGAAGGGGTCTTTTCACATTTAAAGTTTTTTTTTTTTTTTCTTAGTTCTACCTGAATCGTAAGCAGCTGATATGTATCCCGTCGGTTAAGTGCTGCCCAAAGATGTCACGAGTGGAGAGTTGAGGAACAAGGAAAGTGCATCTCCAGTCTGAATAATGAATGGAGACCATATTGTGGATGGAAAAGGGAGGATGTGGGTTCAGTAATAGTCTGGTGAACATTTTCTCTCTCTCTCTCTCTCTCTCTGCTAAATTGTTGGTCTTGCTTAGACTCTTGTTTCCAAGAAAAGTTAATGAAAATTACATGTGAAGCCTAATGGCTGACTTTTACTGGATCTGTAGGCTGCAGGCAGCTAAGGCATATTATTATATTAGGCTGCCGCTCCTTTGAGCATTAGCATAGTTCCTGGCTATGTTCCACTTCTACCAAACCATTTTGTTCGCTGGTCAAAATTCGCCGTAGTGCGGTAACATCATAAGAGGCTGATGAGAATAGACCTGGATGCTCCGTATGTAACTGGCTGCTTTCAGATCTGTCATTTCACTTAGAGTAATAATAATGCCTTTATGATAAGTTTCCTCTAAAATAAAAGTTAAGTCAGACAGTTTTTAAAGTGGAGTTCAGTAAAGGCCGGTTCTCATAACTCTGGTAGGGTAGTGAGAGTGAATAAAGGCTTTCAAAAAGGAAGTTGTGTTCTGCCGCTATGAGGAAAAAGTGGTGTGGTGGCTTAGCAATCTACATCTACTTATTGCAATCAGGGGTTTTTCACCATTTTCTATTTGTGTGTAGATATTTTTAAATGTATACAGTATGTAGCAATAGTCGTTTTTTGGTTTGGAATTTCTTTAAAAGGTCTAATTCTCTCTACGGGGTTTTATGTGCAATGTGTGCTATAAAGAGTAGTAGTTCCAAGATATTAGAACTGACATTGCAAGATTTTTTTGTCTGCGATAAATTAAGAACATTTTAAAGTTACATGCATCAATCTGGTGCACTTTGAGAGCAAAATGATGAGGCTAAATAAAAGTTTGCTCCGGCTGGTGGGGGCGGTAGCTTGGTATTTCCTCAACCTAATCTCAACATGGCTATCGGGTCACACAAACGTTTCTCATTTTTACAGCTAAACAGTTCACTACAAGACGATTCTGAGAACATTTGAGGAGAGAAATAGGCATTACAGTAACAGAATATTGATTCATATTTGATCAGCGCTGCCTAGTTTGACCGTTTGGTCGGAATTTGCGAGTGATTGACAGCCGGTCTCTCATAGACGCCAGCTGGACAGCAGACCTCAGATCAGCTCTTACTGCTCGTTTTCCTCCGGTATGTGAAATCCTGCGGATGCCGTTAGGAGCACCGGAGGACACAGAGGCATGTGATTTTTTTTCAGGTTACCTGTTTCATGTAATACTGTCACGATATAGCGTGCTATTTGCTCCAATCTCGCCTACTTCAGCATTAATGTCTTGAAACGTGATTTTTGACACAGGGGCTGTCTCCAACATCTTAAGATCAGGTAGTAAAGCTGAACCCGACTTAAGGCCCTCATCATGTCAGTAATAGTGTTAATTAGTGATGCATATTATCAACACATTTTCAATGGAATTAATTATCACGAAAGCAGGTTGGCACACAGTGAGCCTGGAGCTCGTAGGGCCTGTGTAAAAGAGTTCTCTGTGTGAAACTCAGCTGTGCTGTAGTGGATGGGTTGATTGGATGCAATACACTGACTGTGAGTTGGGTCTTTAGATTTAGTTTTACTTTTATCGACGTTTACAACACCTATGTTTCATTGTTTTAGGTGTAGTCTACAATAACAAGCTCAAATAGCATGTATATTTGCCATAGTTGCTGTAGGGACGGGTAAATTCCTGGTTAGATGTTGTGGCCTATATGAAGAGGTATACATTTATTTATGTCTACCAGCCTAAATTTCTCAATTAGCTTCAGACTGTAGGGAAACTCTAAGTCATTTTGGGCCTACGCGTGTTTATTCTGTCTGAGACAGGCTTGTGAATTTGAAACCCAAGCCCATGCCGTGTCATTCCTCTGTGGTCCCTCCCACCCTGGGCGCTGGGTGCAGCACGTGCATGAGAGGCGTTCACTTTCATCCCCCTGTCATTTGGCCGCTTCCCAAGTATACCGTCTAACCGCCGCTCATTCCTCCGCCCGTCCCACCCGCCGTCTCCTCGGCCCTCTCATCCCCCCGCCGTATCTTTCCCTGCAAACACATTTTGCGCGTCTCCCTCTCTCCATCCCACAGCTATGATTTTGGCGTCAGGGTTGCTCCCACTCGCCTCCCGGCCCCGGATCGTGTTACCCTGCCATTACTCAGTCGTTCCCCCTGCGAGGGTGCTCCATGTCAGGCGTAGCGGAGCCTGCCTGCCTCTCCGGACCTGCGGACTAGCTCAGTTCAACCACAGACGCCCCTGGTCAGTGGAGTCGCTCCAGCTGTGGCACACACTCCCTGGAAAATGATGTGGCGGAGCGAGCGGCGGGGAGCTGCAGTTTTTAGAGCTGGATTCTCAATCTCGTGTGTGGGGTGAAGGAAACTCCAGCATATAGGCTGCTTTTCATCTGACAAATGGGTTAGAAATCTTTTTGTTGTTGTTGTTTTCACCCTCACACCCACAAACACCAGAGTGTTTACTGGCAGGGCTGCGAGCCGCACAACAAGCCCCGCCCCGCCATGCGTCACGAGTCGACCCGTGATTTGTGGACCTCATCGTTTTATGGTTATGTAATGTCGGCTCCCCCTGACGAGTAAAACCTCTTGTTAAACCCCACACCGCCCTGTTCCCATAAAAGTGAGTGATGCAGGCGGCGGTGCCTTCCCGTTAAGGTTGGTCTGTCATCCTACAGTCCATGTCATAGGACTGGATGAGCTCTGTGCAGGTGGCTAAGGCCCTGTCGTATGCAGATATTTTTAAAAACTGATATTTCCCCTCCGTTTAAAGAAAAAAATCTGTCCACACGACCTTCGTTTTACTAAATATCCGTACACACTGGAGGTTGGAGGTTGTAACGGCCTCTGTTTTAAAGCTAGCTTCTCGCTAAGGAGGTTAAATAACGCTCCGAACTTGCGCTAAATTTTGGCGAGGAAAAACTAGCATTGCCATTTTCAAAGGGGTCCCTTGACCTCTGACCTCAAGATATGTGGATGAAAATGGGTTCTATGGGTACCCACGAGTCTCCCCTTTACAGACATGCCCACTTTATGATAATCACATGTTTAGGGCAACTCATAGTCAAGTCAGCACACTGACACACTGACAGCTGTTGTTGCCTGTTGGGCTGCAGTTTGACAATATTTGTCATTGTTTTGTGTTATTAATTGATTTACAATAATACATATATACATACATTGCATATTTGCCCACTCCCACTGTAGAGATGCACCGATCCGACTTTTTCAGATCAATACTGAGTACCAATCCAATATCAGTGTTTAATTAATAAGCTGTATGCCTCACTGTGTGGAAGTGACTGGGATTAATCTTTTATATTTAAGACAACATCAGCCTTGACTTAAACATTGTTTTCTTAACTTTGTAAAACAAAAAATGTAACAAAAAAATATACATTTTTATCTTATTTATACAAATTTATTTTTTAATTTATGATTTATTATTAAATAATAAATAAGTGATAAATCACAGAATTTTCATTTATTATTAAAATAATAAATTGTACATCAGCAACTTGGTAAAAAAATCTTCAAAATTAACCGGATTCTTATTTTTTAATAAAATAATAAATCTTAGACCAGCAACTTGGTAAAAAAAATTCAAAATTAACAGAATTGTTATTTATTATTAAAATAATAAATCATACATTAGCAACTTGCTAAGAAATCTTCAAAATTAATAGAATTTTTATTTGTTCATAAAATAATAAATCCTACACCAGTAACTTGGTAAAAAATCTTCAAAATGAATAGGAATTACAATGTAGGTGTAAACCTTATAATGTAGAAGTAATTATTCCGAGCAGTGCTAACAAAACGTAAAAAAGTTGGTAGTCCGCCATCTTTGTTATTGTTTGTTGGTGCATGCTCATTACACAAAGCAACAATGGGCACGAAATGAGGAGAGGAAGTCATCGTATCCCAAATGCTCCGTTTTATACGTCCACACTGATATATAAAGTAAGTTTTTAAAAATCTTTATTTTTTAAACATCTGTACACGTGTAGACAGCCAAAGCATGACACTGCAGAAATTCTACTGACTTGGCTTTATTGCTTGATTCATGCATGCTGAGTGAAACTACTAAATCTGCTGAGGAATAGTGGGGTCCTATAGGTGTAATTTACGAGAGGGAAGGTGTGTACCTGTGTCCCTGCCCATGCCCTTTCATAGGGTGTCAACTTTTATAGAGGCTACAGCATCCTCCTCCTATTAAGCCCGTTGTGCACTCTAGTGGAGCCATAACTCCCTCCCTGCTCCTGCCAAGCTCTCAGTTCCCCCAGTAATTTATTTAGGTCCGACATATGGCTGTCCTGAGCGATGCGAGGTAACGTATCGCGGCGCAGGAAAGGCCCGCTCGGGCTAGGCTAATCCTCTCTAATTGAAAGGGAGGCAGCGTTTTGGGCCAGTGGCTTGTACGTCGCTCATCTCTCTGCTTGTTTTACAGTAATGAGACATCTGGGGCTGGAGAGCAGAGCTGTTTGTAGAGGGAGAAACGGCTCCGGAGCCCGAGGGCCTGTAGGGCTGTCACAGACGGAACAACAGAGACGACTGCATGTTTACTCCTGTCTGTACGTGGGTGTTTTATTCTGCCCTAACTCGGTCTCGGCAGTGTCGGCGCAGTCTCATTTGCGGTGCTAATGTTAGATTAGATTTATTTCATCGGAAGGAATAATACATTTAGGCCAAGGGTATGGCTATTTAAGGGTAAGGGAGGACATCTCTGTGCCCAGAAGAGAGAGTCTACTAATATCAGGCTCACATTCCCTTCATCTCCCAGCATTAATCTGGAAATGTGTAGCTGTCACTGCCAGTGTAGTGAGACTGTAGGCTGTTTGTTTTGTTATTACTACGGATACAAGTTCTGTTTTCAGGTGTCACAATGACTCGGATTGGTTTATGCTTAATTAGTGTGTCTGTGTGAAGCGCACTGGTAGTGTACTGTATATGAAAACAGAATAGATTGGATGGAACTAATGTATGTCTAGTTTATTTTGGCACATGTGTTAGATACTCAGGAGCACCTGAGCACACCAAGCAAAAGCCTTGTAAATACAGTGTGCACTTATGTGTGTCAGAGGGCTCTTAAGTTTCTTGGAAATAAGTCATTCAGCATGAAAAAAAAGCATAACAAAATCGATAAAAGAAATCTTAGGAGACTAAGACCAAACTGACTGATTAGAGAGGGCAGCCCTATTACAATTATATTCTTCTTCTTCTTCTTCCACAAAGTGTTGCCACAGGTCTGCCTATTAGCTTAGGTGTGGTTTGCCACGGTTTTGGTGTATAAACTCACGGTAGCTTCTCAGAGACACATGGTTTGTGGAGCCTAAAGGTCCTGACATACAGGAGCCCAAGGTTGGCCGTCGGACAGTTTGAAGTCGTCGGTGAGCGTCTGTCGGTCTAGTTTTTGCAGTGTGTCCTGCACCGTCGGCACTAGCCTGCCTGCGTCGGAGGCTTTTCGGCCGATTCGGCATGTTGAATCGGCGGCGGAGCCAGTCGGTGAGAGAAAGCAAGTCAACGAGTAAAGTTAAAAGGGCAAACAGAAGGCTCTTCTCATTTTTCATCTTCATCTTAATCTGATCATTCAAATACACGGATATTTTCACAGCGACATCAACATCTGGAATGAAGATACGTGGTGAGTGATGTGGTGTGAAAATGGTCGACGAACGCTGCTTTGTTTTACTTGCGTATCATAACAACAGCCTTCTTGTTTCCGTTTTTGACTGACGAATACGGACTACCGCCACCTGCTGGTGTGGAGAGTTATTTCATCTCACGCAGTCGCAGAACGTACGTGCCAACTGGCCGTCTGCCTAAGTCTTTGCAGTGTGTTCGAGTGCACCTTTTTGGCCGAGACAAAAGTGACGTGAGGCGACCCAACGGTCGTCCTTCATCGCTGCTAGTTCTTTGATGTCAGTTTAGTGTGCCTTGCCCTTATATAGCTCCTTTGTACTGGGGGAGAGCTACAACTGGTATCTTCAAACCACAGTAATTCACATCAAAATGCTATATCTGGATGGATAGGTTTGATCTTTGGCGAGAAGAAAAACGCAGTTAAATGTGTTATGGTCAGTCGGTTAACTAACCTGGAGCAGGTAGAGAGTATGTTGTTCAGTAATATGGGTACCGTTGGCTGTCTGGACTGCAGGATGATCCCACCAATCACAAAACCGTTATGTTACCCCTAAATTGTGCCAGCACCTGCCCGTCTATGTTTCTTCTTTCTTGCACAGATCCACAGTTTTTGTACAGCAACATTAGTTTTTATTTATGGCTGCACCCTGACAGAGTGTATAGATAAATGTCTTACCTCTGGTGGTCCTGGCTGAACACAGTGCTTGAGTGGGCAGCGGCACTAACTATATAGTGTCTTTTCTTAGCTTTTAGCTCGTACTGCCACCTCGTTTATGCGCCCAAAGCTACAAGCAGCCGTTCTGGCCTCGTATTGCCATTTTCACACAGCGACGGTGACCTGGCAGTGCATTAAAGGCAGGTCTGCAGCTACACTCCAGATCCAGTTGGACACGCTAAGCCCTCTACAGCTCACCAGAGACCTCTAAATTACTGCTTTTCACGAGCAGAAAAGCACCTCACATGTTTCAGGAGAGGATTTTTCTGTTTGCCGTTATTTTTCTGTCTCGGCGGCAGCTACGGTACACACACGCACAGAAACGGTTTATACATCTGATATCTTTGTGAGTCAAATCTCACGTGTACGCGCCACACCAGCATTACTTCATGTTTTATCCTACTCCGGAAAATATACGCTCACCCTCTGAAAGGTATGAAACTGACTAACCCCTGGCAAAGATACTTGAGAGGCTTAAGGTTAATACTAAACTGCTGTAATCCATTATTTGGTTGGTTTGAGAGCAGAGATAGCAATGGTTCAGCATGTACCTGTCAGTACTAAATGATTGCTTATTTCCTGCCAGAGGGAGGAGGAGGATAGGGGGGAGTGAGGTGGAGTAATAGCAAGCAGCTGCCTCAGCTGGACCTTACCTTTCCTTTCTGTCAGCCTGCTGTTCTCTCGAGCTAGCCTGCACGCCAAAACACCTACTTGTGTTCAAGTTCTGCACGGCCTGTCCAAGAGACCGAGCGCCGTAGGTGGTGTGTAATCACAAGGAAAAGCTTGATCCACCTTGATGAGTGATAACTTCCTGTGAGGTAGTGTTGGAGTAATGCCGGATACACACTACACCAGAATCAAGCCGATTTTAGGCCCAGTTCCCCCTCCCAACAAGGTATGTTAAGATACCCCAAGATACCCGGATCAGCTCGGAAGTCCATCCTGGCAGCACCGATTTCAAATCGTAGATATAAAATATTTACGATGGGATGTCCTGTTGTGTGTGGGGGGAACCCTGAGGACA